>UELU01136858.1:5609-22465 GCA_900490025.1 Megastigmus dorsalis
GAAAATTTTCCCATTGCATTTATAACGCGTGCGACACACTATTGCAACCTCGTGAAACTCTGTGTGAATCTTTCCAAGAAAAACTGCGCTCTCTTTCTCTCTCGCGTATATATACCTTAACTAGAGAAAGAGAGATAGAGGCAAATACACTTAGCGCAGTGCAGTGTGCGCTCGTGTGAGGGAGAAAGAACACGCGGGGTATACCTCGGACAAAAACAAGCTCGTTCGTCGCGAGCCCGAGCCTCTTTTTTTCCTCCTCCATCCACTCGACTGACTGTATCTTTACTCTCTCTCTCTCTCTTGCTCTTTTTGCCGAACGGAGAGAGAGAGAGAGAGAGAGGGAGAGAGAGACAGAGCAGTGGCAGTAGCCTCGGCTCCTCGCGCGAATTTTTTTTTGCGACTCTTTTGCCCCTGGCACTTTTCAAGACGCATTAATCTTCGCGAAACGTGACACCGAGACTCGAGAGCATGAGGGGTGGGAGGAAGAGGAGGGGGGCGGGAGACGTGTATGAAGTGGAATGAGGATGAGAGCGGGGAAATGTATATACAATGCGCGGGAGCGAGTTTGTGCAGTCGGGAAGAGAGTGAAATCGGGGAAGTCGTGTGGGTGAAGTTGACGCTCGTGCGAGAGAGAGAGAGAGAGAGAGAGAGAGAGAGAGCCAGTTCATGTGGAAAATCTGTGTACGTTTTTCATTGAGGTTACGGTTCTTTTCCTTTTTCACTTTTCTAATCTGTAATCGTCGTCATAGTAGACGATGACTATTCTTATCTTTGCAGCTGTGTTCGTTTTGATTTTAGTTTCGAGGATTCGTGGACGATTTTCTGTCGAATCGTTGATACTCGTATTCTCATTTGTAATTTACGAAAAAATACGTATCGTATAAATCAATTATTTAAGCTGATAGATCATTCGATACACCAAACGTGTGATTATGTGTGTCGATTACTCGATTGTTGCGCAGCTACTATATCAATTATCAAATCGCGACTGCTTTCTGCATAAGTATATTTTTAATATTTCAGGTGTTCGTATAGATAGATAGGTATAATTGCACGGTAAGCAGCGTGTCGTTGGAAACATTTCAAACCTCTCACTCTAATTGGACTAAAATATTCCTGAAAAATTCCACGACGAGCATATTTCGCGACAAGCGTGTAGTTGTAAAAAAGCAACACTTCGGTGTGACAAAGTAGCCCACAAAGATAAATGAAAGAGGGGGACGTTCGAAATATTGATAGAGAGAGAGAGAGAGAGAGAGAACAATACGTCGCTTTCGGCGGAAAAAAACGCTTCGCGTGTATATCGACGAGTATCGCGTGCGATTGTTTTTTCAATAACCGCTGCTGCGGGCCGTCCGAGCGACACATTCCTTTTCATCCCACACACACACACAAACGTGCACTTTTATCAATTTCTGACTTTTTCGAGGGTCGAGGCTTTGATTTAGGAAAAGAATCTCTGGCTGAGAGGGGGATAATTGAAGCTTACGGCTCTCGTATAAATTTACCTTGAGAGTCGCTCGGAACAAAATGGTGCAGCCGAGAGGTTATGAATGAGTTATATATACCAAATGGCATCTCGCGCGATCGAAAGAGATTCGTTGCCGGCGCGTTCGATCGCGCGCCGAACTAATTGTCACGATGAAAAGATAAAAGTCGACCTGAATTCTTTAAAGGATGAGTTATATAGTGTATACGGAGGAGAGAGGAGATTAAATTGCATTGATTCACGGCTCTCGAGTAGAGCATTATGGAAGATCGGTGGGGAAATTCAAAATTGTCCTTCCGATAGCTGGCTTTTGTATCCTATATGCAAGTTCTTTCAAAATCACGACCTCGCGTGCTTTTACGCTTGCCAATGAAAATTTTTCAAGCCACCAGAGCGCCAGAGTAAATATCACGTGAGATTCTCAACAAACTGGTGGCTGGATAATAATTATACATAAAACCGTATAGCGAAGACCTTCGTGCGTTAATTCCCATCCCCGCCAGTTGCCGAGAATATATGAAGTTGTAATATTATACGCTCGCGCGGAACTGCGTATAGTACGCGCTAATTATTCCACTTGTTCGAAGTTGGCGACATTTTTGCCGTTGGAGCTGCTCTCCAGTTCTTCCGCTTCTTTTTTCTCTCTCTCAACCCCCCACTCCTCGAAATTGCCAGGTTTCGTTTAATGAATGCAGTGCGTTTTGTCTAACAAGTGTGCGCAAATAATGGCTGTGTCTTTTTCATTATTTCACGTAGCTCCTCCTTCTCCCTTCTGCTTCCTTTTTTTTTCTACTTCTTCTTTTTTTGCTTTGACGACGCTGGGTTTACTGGCTTTAGAATTCTCGCGCTGCTGTTCTTTCTCTCTTTCTCTTTGCTGCTCTTGCTTTATTTCTTTGCCCTCCCTCTCTCTCTCTCTCTCTCTCTCTCTCGGGTGGAGCCATGCTGCCGAAAATCAATTTTTCCCGGTCACGTGAGCGCTCTGCTATAGTGGTGCTTTTTTTTTGGAATAAGGTCGACAATGGTAGGTTTTCTTTTTGTTTCGAGAGCCCGTTTTTTTTTGGTCTGGGGGTAGAGGAAAAATTTTCGGTAATTAGTTCGGGAGCAAGAATTACGTGCGTTAGAATTCGTTAATATAGTTGTGCGTGTTGGAAAATTTCCCGCTGTAATCACCAGCTGGTATTGAAATGTGAAATTTATACGATCTAATCAGGTTAAATCCAGAAAATATTTTAAAAAATGATGTTGAACTTGGTAATATCATGCTTGGAATTAAGTAATTATGTAGATACATGTAAGTGTATTACCGCTCGTGTATTATAACGTATTAAGCATATCTCTTGATGGTGAGATAAAGATATTTCCGTACTTGACTTTAGCGTGCCAAGATTATACGCACGAAACTGTAAATTATTTTACAGAATCGTAACAATATTATTTTTGACATTTTCAATTTTTTACCATGCATCGTGATAAAATTACTTTAGCAGTCGAAAAAAATGGATAAATAATAATTGACTCGAGGACACTATTAATTTGTACAAAAAAAAGCTGCAGTTATCAATTCCCTTCGAAAATCGAAGTTCGGAAAACAATTTGCTGGGCTACTAATTTTATTGTAAATTGGCAATTAATCGCTGTGCCCCCCGGGAGATTTATGCGTAACGCGCGCGCTATAGTCGCGCGGACGTTTAGACCAGACCGAAACAAAAACGAAAAAAAAAAAGGTTATCCAGCGTGCCAGCAACACTTTTTGCTTGCGGTTCAAGTCCACCGTTGGTTTATATTTTAGCAAATCGGGGTTATAGGCACCGCCGCAAACGTATCTCACAAATTATTCGTTGTTGGTAGTGAAATTGAAAATTTAGTTATAGAGTTTGATTTTATTTATGAAGCAGCATCCGTAGAACAGCTGCGCCAAGTATTTATTTAAAACGTGATAAAAAAGTTTCGCTCGACGCGGAAAAGTTACTTGCAACTTATACAATCCTGTTGGATATATAAATTTTAACGGGCGACAACAAAAATTTTTTTAATAAGATCGCATTGCGCTCTATATCATTGCATCTATTCTTCGCACAGAATTATATCCACGCTGTTATTATTTATTGATCGTATCCCTTTTAGTTTGCGTAAAATTTGCAATGTTATTGTTACATTGACATGTGAAGTTAACAAGGTTAGAAGCGTTTCGTGTCGATAAATTTTATTTTTAACTATTGTTGTTGCATTTTATTATCTAATTAAAGACATAAAATATTTCATTAGAGTGAAATAATGTAAAAAATGGTACATTCGGTCAACGTCGCTCTACATAAGTTGTGAAATATATTATTTTACGGAATAAGAATGAACGTAATTGCAAAAATCAGTCTTCAATTCCGAGATGGAAAACTCGAGGGTATAGATTCGATGGCTAAACAGCCGCATTACGGCACTAACGAGGCAAGGAACAAAAAAATAAACAGAAGAGAAAAAAAGGGATGAGAGTAGAGGATCGAAGCGCTGAGTATCTTTGAACGGTGGCTCGTCAGTGGATACATATAAATACGTGTGTGCGGCCCGCGGCGGCGCCGATATACTGCATTTTCGCCGCGTCGCCGTCGACGCGAGGGGATCAATACGATGACATGTACCAGTCACTGCAGTTTAATACAGCCGGATTAATCTGCCGAAGGTCGGCCCTTGTCCCGTGCCAAATGTTACATCATTCTTGATTTAAATACATTGCAATATCATAAGACAAAGAGAGTACCTATGAATTTACAGTCGAGAGGAGCCTGCGAGCTTCCTATTGTTTTTCTCTCCGCGTTTCGTAATTGAATTCGTCCCCACCGAGCGCGTTCGATTATCCTGGCGGGGGGTTGACGTTAAACTTAGCGAGATTTCGATTTTCGTCGAGAGGAGAGAAGAGAATAAACCTTGCGGCGCGGAGTTCGATCTGTCGAACGAGCTATACCTCTCGGGGAGTCTCTTATACTCTGATCTCGGCTGACGGCAAGTACAGATTTACTCTCGCCAAATAAATTTTATCCAAAGCTGGGATTGACCGAAAATAGGTGCTTTTTCCGCGTGTCGAGTCGTATAGGAAATGGAAATGGGCGGAGTATATAGGTTTATTTCCGAAGGAAAAAATGAATTTGCGACACGCCGATATTTTCGTTATTGCGATCGATGATTTTGGCGCGTGGGACATGTGGAGAATTGAGGGTTTCGGGGATATCTGTAAGGATAAATCATTGGGCCGCTGCAACTGCCTGGCGCGCTACAAAGAAATATATAAAGTATTGTGTGACAAATAACCTGAATTCTCGCGCCTCCTCTGCTATTGTCGATGCTGTGCCCATTGTGAAGAGTTTCAATCGAGTATTTCAGCGGTACATACCTTGAAAAATAATTGGAATGTATATTCCCGAGATTATGTATAATCCGACTATGTAGCTGTAAAGGTGCCGCTGTAATTTCAACTCGTAACTTTGTATAATTGGAGATAATTGCGGTATAGAGGACAAGTGCGCTTGAGTTTTGCATAAAATTGACAGCTTTTTATTTTTCATCGAAATTTCCAATTCAGCTGAGTAAAGGTTTCGTACATCCTCGCATTGATTTGATTCGGGGTTTCCAGCTTCATTTACTACAGGACACAATATTATAAACAGAAACTATCGCGTTAAGCCAATTTCTGCTAAATATCATTTTTCGTACTCATCACGCTTATAATAGAGGCGAGCCTGCGGCATCAAAGCGACGCGAAAATTATACTTCCCGTTTAGACTAACTCGATTTTCTGCCGCATGATTATAAATACACACGTGCTGCTGACGCTGCGGTGCGTTTGAGCTTTCGAAGCGGCAATACAGACTCACTCGACGCGGTATCTGCTTGGAAGAGACCGCTACATCATTTAGCCGAGAGCAAGAGAAAGAGAGAGAGAGAGAGAGAGATGGTGCGCGTCTCCTATTTTTTTTTTTTTTTCAATTTTCGAGAGGCGAACGGGAGGCAGTAATGGCTATGCACTCACCGACTCCCGAGACCTCTCTTTGCCTCCTAGTTTTTTAAGCGTTTTTCGTGATCGAGCTCCTTTGTATACGATGGCGTGGACTCCACCTGTTCACTTAACTGCTTTATGCGCTCGGTGCACTCTTGCCGCGCCGCTTCAAAGGGTGATTAAAAATTTTCAGAGACGAAGCCCGCTGCCGTTGGTCTAGTTTATTATTTATTTACTGGGTGAAAAGTGAATTCTCATTAGATTGAGAGCGATTCTGTACGATAATCGTTCAGAGTTCATTGTCTGATCATCGCAACAATTAAAAATATTTGCGGTCTGTCGCTTGAATTTTTCATTCTAAAATTTTTGCACGCGCGATACGTCGACTGTATTTTCACTTTATTCCGCCGTGTACGCGCTACATTAAAAAGCCCTTTTACTCCTTTTCCTGTAAAATGAACGTCGCTGGTTCGTTTCTAGTCCCGCGCAATTAGGAGAAAAAAACCTCGTTATTTTAAAAGCCATGCGAGCGGTTCACGAAAATATAACTACGGCGACGTTATATCCTTTTTTTTTATCCTTACGTATTCAAACATTTATGAAATGTGCAGAAATATACTGTCATTGCGCTCGGGAGGAGGAGAGAGAAAGGCAAGATTGCGTTAAAATACGCATATTTGTAAATGCAAAAATTGTTTCTCTTTCATTACGAATTGCGCGATGTACGCGAATAATAAAAAGGCTGTATAATAAGGGTGTATACAAAGGGTTGCATAATAAATATAGTAGTTTCCAAAAACCTTTAAGTGATTTTCAGTTATTAATTATATTTCAGTCATGCTATTCCTTTGTCGACGAATGAATAAGTGCCGCTAGGTCATCGATGGCGCGCAAATCATTGACCGACAAGCTGCAAAGTTCGATCCTCTCTTCCGTCCAAAAAAACAGGGGACTGCGCAGTCGATCGATTCCCATTAACAATTTCCCACCGTCGCAGCGAACTCTGACCAATCAGAAATCTCTCAAAGCCCAGTCCCGTTCATTTTCCATGCTGTCTCTCTCACACGCGCGCCAAAAATCGAGACGATTCGCGAAACCGGACTGGCATTCGCGTTCCTTTCCTCAAAATCAACTTTTAACCTCCCCACTCTGCACGCATTTCAATTTTCCTTCAATCTTCTTTTTTTTTCTTTTCTTCCGTCCTTCCCCTCGCTATCAACAAATTGACTCGAATCTTTGCGATGCATTATTCGATGTAAAATCCAGATAGGAGCCTTACTTTCTCTGTTTCTTTGTCTCTCTCTCTCTCTGTTTCTTTCTCTCTCTCTTTCATGCCAGTAGGGCATGAGAAGGGAGTGAGAAGTACTGATTTTTCTTTACGCAACTTTGGCCCATTGTGAATTCACTCGCGCTCGCCTGAATAAAACATATTGAAATTCAGTTGGTGCTTATAGCGTCCGTGCTCGTGAAAGTGTCGAGGACTTTTTTTTTCTTTTTCTCCTTCTCTCCTTCTCTCTCTCTCTCTCTTCTGCTCTCTCTCTCTCTCTCGTTCGCTCGCGTTAACTGAATGATTAATCGGCACCGAGTGAAGTTTCGCCGCTGAATCGGAGAAATTAATAATTCTACGACATCCAGATACAGTACGGATTCGCGAATGAATAGTTAGAAGTTCGTTCGGTTAATTTGGACAGTTATATATCCGTTTGGTATTTATTTATTGTCGATTTATCACGTCCTTCATTTCAGCTCTGAGCTTTTGTTGCAGCTCTAGAAGAGTTCGTATAGCGCAATTTGATTGCCTAATTAACGGTGTGACGGCGTTGCGATTAAATTAACGCAACCTTTGATTAAATGAATTGTTAAATATGGTGAAATAATTTCCGTGGATTAGTAGCTACTAGCATGCACGCGCACACATTTGGGGGACGAGAATAGCGCCTACAGCTAAAGTGAGAATGGCCGTCGAGAGGACAGTTCAGTACTCCCGGTGCAGCAGTAACTCGATGCTCTCTATATAGCGCAGAGTCGGCCGATGTCCGTTAGGCAGCTGCTGCTCATCTCTATGCAAGTGGAACGAGACGTGTTTCGTCCGCCCGGTAAACGAGAAAGAGAGGACAAAACGAGAACAGGCACAATGAGAGAGAGAGGGAGAGAGAGGGTGCGAAATGATCGGTACCGGAATATCACCAGGCGGCTAATTGATTTGCATTAGTTCGAAAACTAGTTTCGGTACTTCTTATCGGCCGAGAGGCCGCAGTCGGGTTATTAGTAGCGCCGCGCCGTCGTGCGGACGTTCTGATTCGATCGAGTCATTCCCTCGAGCTACTTGTTTTGCGAGAGTGGATCCGACACGATGGGAAGGGAAATTCGACGCCCCCAATGCCAGAGAGACAGAGAATGATGGGCATATACCCAGCAAACTTATGGCTGCAATAGCAGCTTTGCGGGAGTGGGGTGGCGATGGTGAGATAGAGAGAGAGAGAGAGAGAGAGTTTCGGCATGGTCTTAAGGAATGGAGATATGTCGAGTACCGAATGCATGTATTTTCCGTATTTTTCAAAGTTTTTCTTTATCAACATTCTGGCACAAGTACATTATGATCATTAAATTAGACACAATAGAAGATGTTTCAGTGTGCATGCTAATAGAGCCAGTCATTGCAAATATTGAGGTTATCGTTTGAACGAGTGCTGAACCCAGATCCCCGAATTTCCACTCTAAATAGCAAGAGTCTAAAAGCAAAAAAGCAAAGTTGTAACGCCAGGTGTCGTGTCTAATTACAGAAACGGAGCACCCCTCCCCGATCCTGGCTGTCCCGCGGCCCAGCGCTTGGTATAGCGGCTGCTCGCCCCATCAGCAAGTCGGGCGACTTCACCACCATCGTCATCAGCGGCATCAGCGGCATCAGCATCGTCGTCATCATCCGCATCATCCTCGTTCTCACCCACAACAGCTCCAGCATCCACGGCCCGCCCGCAGCCTGCACGAGCGCCCTCAGCGGAGCTAGTGTCGCGCCGCGTAACTCGAGCGCCATCTAGCGTCAACGGGTTCAGCGCCACCTAGCGTCGTTGTCGTTATAGCAACAGCAGCATCAGCAGCAGCAGCAGCGACGAGAACGGGAAAAAGGAAGCAGTCGGGCGTCAGTAGCAGCAGCAGCAGCAGTAGGTCTCGAGCAGCTCGCGCCCCCCGCGCCTGAGCCACCCCCTGGGGACAGGGGGCCGGTGACGGGGGTCGCGGCCTTTTAGGTTCTCAGGGTGGGTGCCGGTGCGGCCGGGGCGCGCCTCGCCCTTCGGCTCGCCCGCAGACTCGCGCGCTACCTCGGCTCAGCCGTTCACAGGCTGCAGCGGCAACAGATCACCGACGCCCAGCACCTCGGACGCACAGCTGGGGGCCTCGTCGTCCTGGCTACCACCGCTACGGCCAGTACAGCCTGCGGCGGCGGCGTGGCGGCGGCCGCGCAAACACCAGCACCAGGAGGGCCGGCGCCGGGGCCGGGGGACCAGCACCTGCAGCACCACCAACAGCAGCAGCAGCCGGCCTCGGCCGCTGCCACGAACGCGCAACGGACGCAGCTACAGCTTCCGCTCCAGGAGCAGCTGCTGCTGCAGCAACAACAGCAGCAGCAGCAGCAGCAGCAGCAGCAGACGAGTGTGACGATACAGCAGCAGACGCAGCAGACGCAGACACAGCAGCAGCAGCAGCAGCAGAGCCAGGTCAGCCTGCCGCTGGACGGCGGCGCTTGTGACACTGGCGCCACCTGGAGTAGTCACGGCCCGAGTAGTCGGCATCGGGACAGGCCCTTATCCATGAGGAGCCTCCACCGACGTGTCTCTCATCCGTGAGTACCTTTCGCCGATACTTCTATCATTATATTTACTTTTGCTGCATGGAATTTGTTTGGGCGGGAGTATGTTACTTAGGGCTAGAGAGAGGTTATGTTCCAATGGGAAAATCTCTGGGGTACGATCAGCTTGACGTGCCTCAATGAAAAAGTAGGGTTTTTATTCTACATGCACAGGTATCGGTCATTTATGATTTGTAATTTCATCTGTAGAGAATCTCTGGACTGAATCCGATCGTAAAATATCAATTTCAATCTTGGTATCTAAACTTCCATGTATAATTAATATAGAATTAAATTAACGTTGGATGCCAAGCTAACCGAATAACACTGCCTTTTAAAACAAGAATTATTGAGTAGCTGAAAGTTTTAAGACAGTCATTGTCTACGTCTACTAATCATTTTATTGTTCCGAAAGATATCGATGCATTTGAGACAAGAATTTTTGTAGGTGTCATTGAAATAGTTACTGGAAACTTTACCAGATGATAGATAATTTGCGTAATTCGAAATTTTTTGTTTCAATTAATACGAATTATTTACTTCTCGGTCGGTAAAACATAGGGCGGGAAATTAAAAATTTTAATTGACTTTAGTACCCCCTAAAAAGCGACGATGAACAATAATCATCGCAATCATCGCCATAACGTTCGTGCGATTAAAAGCAAATAATCCTCCACGTCTGTCATTTCAGCGTATAATTGTTTTAATCCGTGAACAACACACGACGAGTACAGCGCTATAACTTTAGCATAAAGTGAAATCGCACTCGAAGCGAGACATTTATTTCCATTCCGCGCGCTGGCATATAGCGCGTTCGTGACCCACGCCGGGGGACACAAAACAACCCGGTCGTATATAACAGTTCAGATTTTTTGTTTCCTTCGACTTTATACGAGCAGCTTAATAAGACAAGATCGCGCGCGATCCTCTTGATGAGGCAATCCGCTAAGCACTCGGCACGATTTAATCAGATCTCCCGTCCACCTTGGAATTCGGTGTCTTATTAAAAAGTTCAGGTCCCCGGTGGGGTTATAGCGTCGAAACATAGATTAAGCGCATAATGAGCGCGCGGTCGTAAAAGCTGCGAAAAACGGCCCCTTGTTCGACTAAAGGCGGAGGCGGGGACGCGCGCGCCTTGGCAAGGCAATCTCCTTTTTTCGACAGCGAGAGGGATGGGGAATGTATCTTGGGGCGGTCCAAACGATAAGCGAGAGTGTGTGTGAGGGAGAGAGATGGACCAGACTGGAATTTTTTCTCTCGAGAGCTGCCGGTTATTTTTAGATCGTAGAGTCCGAGTGTATATCCCCGAAAACGTCCTGAATTCTAATTTCTGTGTTGAATTAGCTCGAAACTGATTCTTTCCCTTGTTTTTTTCGAGATGTTGATTAAGGTTTCATTTATTTTTTAAGAACAATAGTTTAGAGGAAAGTTTAAATTTTTAGATAACTTACGAAATCTTATATTTCTACTTCAATATTGTATCTAAGTATAAACTTCTTAATAACCTCGAATTTATTAACACCAAACTGAAACACAAGACTAATTATTATTAGATGCGACGATCAATGCTTTGTAATTAACACATCAAAGCTTAATAGCTCCATCGATACCAGGAATGTTCGTTACACCCCTAATCATCTTACGCAATTTTACAAATTACTTCCCGGAAAGAACAATAAACGTTACGAATTAATTGAAGCTTGTATAATCATCAAAAGCAGCTTTGATACCTCTTCGCGCGCACGTAAACAAAAAGCGCCGACATCGACAAAAGACGAAAAAAAAGAAAGAAAAGGAACACGCTGCACATCAAAGAGATGTGCACTAACTAATTCTTCCGCGAACGCGAGTGCGAAGTGGCGCACATAGTCTGCTCCCTTTGCGACAAAAAGAGAGAGAATAATAAAGAAAGAGAGAGAGAGAGAGAGAGAGAGGACGAAAAGAAGGCAGAGAACAGTGGACATGACTATGACATTCTGCTCGCTAAACAATCGTCGCCGCGAGCGCATGCAACTCGTTCTACAATTGATATGAGAGGAGAAAAAGGTGAAAGAGAGAGAGAGAAAGAGAGAGAGAGTGTAAAGGGGTTTTATAATTGAAAGGCAGAGCTCGGATTTCGAATTTAATTCGAGTTAATTGCCGTGATCGGTGGTGGCGCGTGCGCGGCGCGAGTTTCGAGTGTGTATATACTACGCGAGGGGTCAATTACGCTTCCAGCCCGAGAGGTGCACGTGGGCGTGTTCCAGAGATAGCGGCAGGATTGACTTTTCTTCTGGAGGTTGGCTCCGTGTTTTCTTTGCAGCTGCACCGTGCTCGAGAAATTTATCGAGAGCGACTGTTGCACTGCTGTGACGGGTTTTTCTTGCCAGAGGTTAAGCGACGTTTGGTCGTTATAGGTTTTTATAGTAGTTGTCTTGTATTGGATATAGGTCTCTCGGCGATTTCCGCCGTTTTGTCGCGGAGAAACTGTAATTAGCTTTCTTTGCTTGGATATCGGTCGATGATAAATCAGTTATGAGTGCGTGATTTTTTGAAATTTAAAGATTATTTAGAAAGGACACGTTAATACGCATTTGATTTATGTTTAATTTTAATTGGTAATAAGGTTTCGGTCGCGAGACCACGAAATTAAACGAGAGAAAAAGCGCGGGGAAAAGGCTTAATTAAAATGGGGAAAATAAAATGGTCGAAATATTTTTGCTTAGTCGCGGCAAAGCCATTATTTTCTAGCGGTTAACAATTATGTGTATACATGCGAGATTTTCGTTCTTTACTTCAAATTTAACGAATGTTTTGCATTGTTATTAGAATTTCATTTTTAGTTTATCCAAGAGTCCGACAAGTGTTTTAATGTTTAAGAAAGCTTCTACTTTTTGCGTAAGCAATTAGATTAATTTTGGACAATCGCATACTTTTCAAAATAAATGTAAATAATATTTCGGAAGCTAGTAAGTATTAAGTTTCTGTTCAGCTGGTGTTGATTCGGTAAATTTCAAGAATCTCAATCGTTACGCTAAATAGCTTATACATTTTATGCGCTTCGGTTTCACGATCGCACTATAAAACTATTTTCTCTCAGAGCCTTGTTAATTTTCAAAATAGTCTATATATAATAATGCAGCACTCTGATAGTTAGAATATATTTCTCCAAGAACGTTAATTGAGACTTTGCGGCAGTGCGATCGCTCAGCAAAGGGTCAACTCGCTCGATGCAGATCTATACAGAGAGACACACGGAACGAGAGACGACATTCGTACATACGAAGTCGCTCGTCGGGCGGTGAGATTAGCTCCTGCACACACGGGCTCTTTTACGATTTAAAGAGCGTCACAGCGGGAAGAGAGAGAGAGAGGGAGCAGCAGCTCCGCTCCCTCACAATGGCCAATCAGGCGTGCGGAATAAATCGCCGAATAAAGCCAGCTGAGGAATACGGCCTTTGCATCGATCCGCCTGCCTCTCTCTCTCTCTCTCTCTCTCTCACGGCCTTTGCGTGTGCTTCTTGCTGCGTATCCCTCCTTTTTTTCGCGGTCAATTAGCAATGAGACAGGGATACTCGGCTTCTTCGACCTTCCATATCTTCCTCGTATGGAATTCACCTTTTTTGGAGTTTTTTTTTATAACAGAGCTATAGACCTATTTTTAATTATTTGGCCATGGAATTTTTGAGAGTTGTTGGATTTGAAAGTTTGTATGGCGTTTTCTATATTTTTATAACTAATGTTAATTCGAGTAAGAACTGCGATTCATTAATTTGACATGTAGTCTGTTATATTTCAAGCTGACCATGTTATTAACATCGTTTTGCTCACACTTTCATGGCATGATACAGCAGCGGAAAAGCTTGTATCTTAAGGTTTTTAATTAAAAATTACTCTCTCCACTTTAATATACGCATTCTTCCTTTTTTCCTTCGCTGTACCAAACCGCGTATAGCGCGTTACGCGACTGCACGTTACACGACTCTAAATGGCAAGTGCGCGCGGGGCAACTTTATTTCCGCTGCGACCGAAGGCTTTAAAAAGAAAAACAACAAAAAATGCGAAATTCTCCGCGAAAATGTCACGTAAATACTTTTTCTCGTTTTTTTTCCCCCTCGCGACCCACACCGAATACAACTCGTGGAATTTCGCGTGCACGAGCGCACGAGGTTTTCGCTCGATACACATGTACGCATGCATGTACATTTTAAGCGTTGCGCTCATAGCTTGACCGCGAAATTCCGACTTTGCAGTTTGACGAAGGCTTAATGCACATCGGGCTGACTTTTTTGTTGCTATAATTAAAAAAAGGATAGAGAGAGAGGAGAGGTTTTTGGGCGTGCTCCACTTGGCAGTTTTCATTTTCAATTTGATGCATTTGGGACGCAGCCGCGTCACTTCCTTCATGCCTTTAATCTTTAATTAACGGAGATTAATTGTCGAAAATAATTATCGCTCGAGCTGGCATATGTCTAACGTTTTGCAAATCTACGCGTCAACTGTGTGCTTATATTACTAAAAATATACGTACTTTTCAAAATTCTCTTTACGTTTGAGTTTTATCACATACAGTATAAGCTGCATGTAAAAGGTGCATTTACTGAGTTTGAATACAAATAAAAAAACTATTAATACTTTCCGTAATCTAATTAAAAATTATTAAATCCACACGTAAACAGTTGCACTACAACTCAACCAACGAACCTATAATCTCCGACAAACGATACGAGAGAAAAAAAATCCTCTCGACACGCGATCACACAAAGATTAATAAAACAAAAGCTAAAAATAAAGGGTCAGGGGGAGGAAAGAAGAGTAAGAAAGAAGCTCTCAATCGTTCCGGGAAAGTCGCTCCACCGGAATTTTGTCTCACCGTCACCCAAAAGCTCTTCGCCTCGCAATTGATCGGCCCCGATAGATTCGAAAGTAGTATCTTTCTCAACCTCTTCCTCTCTCTCTTCCTTTACGACTTTCTTCCACCCCCTCACAACGCCACTTTCTCTCTCTCTCTCTCTCCTCTTTTCCATCTTCTTCTTTTTTCTTTCTCCCGCGTCCTATACTTTGCGCGCTGTGTATCTTGTACCAGGCGAGTGTCGCTCGAGCGATATAAAACTCGCGGATGAGGGAGCCGCGCGACGTGGCTTTATTGTGCGCCCCCACCTCCTCCCCGAGACTTTCTTCCATGTCGTTTCTTCCTTCTTTTTCTTCTTCTTCTTCTTCTTCTTATTCTTCTCTCTTTCTCGACTACGTCTGAGGGACTGATGCTGAATATTTCGCGACTTTTTGCGAGGGGATGGTACCTTTTTGTTATTTTACACGTAGAAAAAGAATACGTAATAGTGAATTAATTATTAGCGGCACGTTACTGTTATTAATATATATATATTTTTTTCTGATCCTTTATTTCTATAAGAAAAATACAAAAAAATTTAAATACGAAAAATATTCGACTCTTTTAAAGGAGAAAGTTGTTAATTAATGCCAGAAACTTATGCCAACTTAAGTAGATCAGTTCCGAGTCATACTAGACTCTTCGTTAAGCGTATATTTTCCAATGCCAAGATCTCTGTGCATTTGAATAACCTACTAAACAACAATTAGCACAAAGACCACTTTCCTTCAACTAAATCCAACCCGAGTGACATTAAAGAAACAGTCAGCAAGTTATATGACAAAAGCAGCAGCAGCAGCGGACGTCGCAATCGCGAGCCCGAAATCTCTCATCCGCACAACGTCGTCACGAGCGCCGCCAAGACCAAAATCCCTATATCTATACACACACACGGCAGTATTCACAGGCCCCCGAGGCGTCTCCTCCGATATACAAAACCAGCTTCGAAATCTCTAAAAGCGCCGATAAGAAAACGATTTTTTCCCGCGCGCGATCTATATAACCAGAAAAAAAACGAAAGATAGGCAAGTGCGAGTGGAGAGAGAGAGGAAGAGACTAAGTATCCTCTCTCGCGGACAAAGAGACTCTTTCTGCCGCGTCAGGCCTTATATATATTTCGCATCTCTCGAGGTAGACGCGGGAGCGCATGAAAATTGACGAAACGCCCGGAGGGCTAGGCGCGCATATAGCATTATATAGATTTTTCTAAGTTGCGCCGCGCGAGAGCCATTGTCGTCCTCGCCGACTTTCGACGATCTCCATCGTGTACTCGTTGGAGCGTTGGGGTTACGTTGAATTTTCTTTTCCTCTCGAAATCGCGTCTCCTCGACAATATCCTTCGGCACTCCGCTGGAAAGCTATAAAAATTCAAATTAAACTATAGTCTTACGAATCCATACATCATCGCGGATATAGGCGGATCAAGCTCATCCATCCCAATTAATAACAAAGTCGCCTCGAGGGCAGGGATATGCTAAATAAGCCCTCCGTTAATACCGTATATCCGCGCCATTCTAATTTCACGAAGAATTGCTTCTCACTACCCTGTATACGTATATGTATACTCTCTCTCTCTCTCTTCTCTAGACTCTCCGCGATTTCAAGCGCTCCGGTGCTTTGTGTGCGTGCAGTATACCTCCTACTTTCCTGGCGCTCCCTTTATGTATCCTACTCCTCCCCGCCCCCTCCTCCCTTTTCTGCCTATGGCTCCTTTATGCCGCGGCATTATAAATGCACACGTCAAAAGCGCTCGCCCGAGCTGCTGCGGCCTCGCTTATATATACATATGTGTGTGTGTGTGTGTGTGTGTGTTTGTGTGTCTGTATAGCCGTGATGCCGATTCTCTCTGTGCGCGAGTTTTGAAACTTTTTACGCCGCTCTCATCCCGAATTACTTTTCGTGCGGCTGCACCTGTCGAGATTTAATTTCGCCGCGTCCATATTGAGAAATTGAGATTCTTTACACATATTTTGTGGTTTGCGATATGCAACGGGTCTTTTCGTATACATTTCGTACGTATAGCATATTTTTGTTCTAGTAAAAGGTGCCCGTGAAACATTTGAAATAAGTGCGTTAACAGTTGTTTTTGATCCCTACACGGAAGAAGCTCTTGCATTATTAAGAACTCGAGCTATATAACGGAGAACAAAGCGCGCGCGAGAGCAGCGGCAGCAGCAGCAGCTCTATAGAACTAAAGAGAAAAGAAACATCCCGGGACTGCGGAGAGAGATGACTAACGAGAGTAAGCGCCATTATTACTTCTCGCTTCCATTTTCTCTCGGCGCCTCCTCCTTTTTTTTTCGCGCGCGCTCTGGCCCCGCAGACGTTTCCTCTCTCTCCCTCACGGCCGTGCTGCAGCACCGCTTTTTTATATTTATACGCGCGCGAGAAAGAGAGTATTAGGGAAAAGGTTCCTCGGGACGGGTGGCACTTTGCGCGCGTTTTATCGCAGTCCAGCGGTGCGATAAATCGTGCGGCCTTTATCAAGCCTCTCACTCTCTCTCTCTCTCTCTCGCTCCCCGTCGTTTCTCACTCGTTATATAACACGCTGCGCGAGAATCGGCCACCGCGCTCGGCTTCTCTATTTTTCTCGCTGAGCGCATTTTCGCGTGCATGTATGGTATATGCGAATCGCTTGGGCTATTGCGTGTAATAAGCGCGTTAAATT
>UELU01136863.1:0-27149 GCA_900490025.1 Megastigmus dorsalis
GCCCTAAATTGTGGCCGCCATATTGGATCTTCTAGGGGTTATAACAAAAAACTGACATCGGCAATAGAAAGGGCATCCTCGAAAACCCCTGAGATAATATTTTGAAGAAAAAATATCGTACCGTCAGCAATAGAGAATGCGTTGTATAAATCTGAACACCTCAGCGTTAATGGGTTAAAACGCTAAAATAAAAAATTTCAAATTACAATATTTTGGTGAAAAATAAAGATATCCCAAAAAATTCAAGTAGATTTGAAAGGGGAAGATTAGTACTTTCAAATTCCATATTAGCTTTTGTGGTAGACATTTTTCTTGTTCCGTTACATAACCTCAAAAACAGCTAAAAAAAGCGTTTTTGCACTTTTAGGTTAGGATATCTTTAAAACCTGACGTACAGGAGCAATTTTGAGTTCGGATTCGGATTCAGCGCATCAAAATCCTTCGGAAATGTTTGGTCTGCTTTCTGGCTTTTGACTTTTGTCAAATTTTGTCGGCCTGTGTAATCCTGGTGTTGCTTTATATCTCCTTGTGCTATTATCGGGTTTTTTCAAAATTATATTATCATTCTGATCAATTTCCATTTTAGAATTTCCAATCATAAGTTTATCACCATGAAAATAAGGACCATACGAGTGATCAATATGACCGGGTTCCTCTATAAATATTTGTTTAGTATACTTTCTTGAAATTGGTCCAAGATTCTGTGTAAACGTATCAATTTCAGCATCTCCCTCAGGTGTCTCTAAAAGAAAATGTATTGTAGTTTCAAAATCGCTTTTTTTATCACCAACATTTTCGTAAATTTCCTCTTCTTCTAACGGAGCAGAGGCAGGCACAAATGAAATATCTTCATTAATTTCAGGTTCTATTTCATCTTCCTGCTGCTGAAATAACGAACTACTAATGTCGTATATCTCTTCCTCTCTCTTTTTGCGTGGTGTTGAATGATGATGATGACGGTGGTGTTCTTCTTTTTTAGCATGAGTATGTTTTACTTCATCTTCCGAGACGTTGTATAATTGATCTTCATATACATTAAATGCGAATTTTTTTCCTACAATCTTATTTAGAGGATCGATGAGAGGTCTTAAAAAATTTACATGTTTCTCATTCCTTTCTCTGTTTAGTTCTTTCAACTCTGCATATTTTTTCTTTATTAACTTACTTGCTTTAGCAAAAGAACTAAGTTTTTTTTCCTGCTTCTTAAATGATGATGGTGCTGACATGATTATACAGCAACAGATAAATCGCTACTGATCATTTTTCTTAAGGTTTTAGCTAGAATAGCTCATAACTGAAAAAATTCATTGAATCCTCGGCGATATCTACATTTTTGCAATTCACTATCTTTGTCAATTACTAAAAAATTATGATTTTTACTGACTGACCAACAGAGTGCGCATAATTTGCAAAAAGTTGGAAAATCGATATTAGAATTGGTTACATGTTCATTCCACACATGACGTAGATTGATCTGGTCTTGACGAAAGAGAATAATGAGGTTTGCATTATCACGGATTAATTGTTTTGGTATTTTTGAGTAGGATTGACACAAGTAAAAACTATCAACCATAGAATGACGTCCTCTACTAAAATATTCACGCACTATGTTTTGATTGTCACCACAAACGTGGTCAAATACAACTACACTGTAAGGTCGAACATCGTTAGGTTATGGAAGATCAAATATAGATGGGTAGGTGAAACAAGTTATTTCAGGAATATGTTTAAATACATCAATCAAATATTTATATTTCGCTTGCTGATTCAAAGATTTTTCACAAAGATATAAATTTTCAAATCTTAAACCATTAGAATTTTCCAGAAGATTAATAAGTAGAGTAGTCTTTCCACAATTAGACGGACCACATATGACTGCTCTTATATTATCTGGAAGAAGAGGTCCATGTATTTTTTGCATTTTATTCTCCTCTTTCTTATCGAGGTCATTAATGTATATGGCGCCATCAACTTGCTTAAAAAAACGCATTTTTCTAAACAGGTTACAACTTGTTTAAATTCTACTTTCTCTTTTTCATTACCACTTATTCCATTATAATTTGATGTACTAGGACTGGGATTTCAAGTGAAAAATGGCTCTTAATTTTACCGGAGAACTACAGCAAGATAATAAGATTACAAAATGTCAGTATCAAGCATTTTATTCATCTGAAACGTCACTAACGCCAGGACAAGGCATTCACATTGTTGTTCAAAATCCAGAAATATTGGTACTGCCCAATCAAGCTTATTTTGAGTTGAAGTGTAAAGTAATTCCAGAAACTGATAAACCACTCTTCAATGACTTACAAATTTATAACAACGGACCACTTGAATTCTTTTCCGATTTTCGATATAACTTAAATGGTATACATGTAAACTACCGGGATTAGCTACAGCAATGAAAGTATAACCATCCTGAAATTTTGATAAAAAAACAAATTTTTTATCCATTCCAAAAGATTATGGAAGTACTAACAAATTTATAAGTAGTTTAAAAGGATGTGCATCTTGTGTTCTTCCTTTATCTTACATATTTGGATTTGCTGAAGATAATAAAAAAGGAGTATTTAATGCTAGACATGAAATAATTGCAACAATTAATGCAGCTGATAAAATACGTAAATTTGTAGCAAAATTGGGAGATAAAGAGAAGATAGAATTGGTAAGCGTCATATTGTTTATGCCTGTGTTAGAGGTTAGTGATGAAGAAAGAATTAAAATGCTAAACATTTTACAAAGTGGAATTTATTTGCCACTACAATATAGATCATGGGAATTAAAGTTGTATAGGCTATACCATCAAATCCAAAAGTTAGTCAAATTTAAAAATTAAGCTTTTATGATTTGAAAGTATATTTTTATACAGAGTTATACTAGTATTGAAGATCGGAATCGGTTAAAATTGATTTAAATGTGTTTTAAAGTATTTTCTGACTATATGAAGACTCATTTTACAAACTTTTGGCTGCAAATTTGCCCTTTTTTACCATGTTAATTCTGAATTGTTTCATTTGTAGCTAATGACATATATTTTTTATCGTTGACACATGTTTAAAGTATAATTAGTTATTGTTATACAAAATTTCAAGTACTTGACATTATTTTTTCTTAGTTTTTTCACGATTGTATGTGAATTTTGGTATTAAATTGATAGATATAGGTATACCACGCATGTTAAATTGAAATTTATACTTATTAATAACTTTTAAACGAGCTAATCAATCCTTCTAAAATTTTGTGGGTGATCTTGTATTGTTAAAATCTACTTATTTACAAATTTTCAATTGTGTGTCATAATTTTGACTATATAGCCTATACAACCTTAAATGAATTCCCAATACCACAATCTACAAGTGGAATATGGAATGTCAAAGTAGCATCGGAAATTAAAAAACCAAGATTTGTAATATTTGGTATGCAAACTAAGAGAGAAAATAAAACTGATTCAATATCACTCGATTGGAATGATTTGCAAAATGCTAAATTATGTTTAAACTCAAATGAATACCTTTACGAACCATTGAATATGGATATGTCTCATAATCAATACGATAATGCATATAAAATGTACGAAGATTTCAGACATTCATATTATGGTCAGAATGTTGAGCGTAATAGTGCATTAGTGAAAGAATATCATGAAAATTTGGATTGTTTTTATTATTATTTTCTCATATGTTTCGATTGTTCTCGTCAAAATGACACAGTAAAAAGTGGACCAGTGAATGTTGTTATAAAATATGATGCTAAAACTCCTATTCCTGCCAATATGACAGGATATTGTCTGATAATATACGACCGTCACATTGAATACAATCCACTGACAAATTTAGTGCAAAAAATTATGTAATCATGCAAGCGCATTTTAATGAAAGTCATGATATACATTATCTTTATGTGTGGAAGTTTACCAGTAGACAAGCTCGTGATGGAAGTGAATGGACACGCGCTGCACTTGATAGGACACGATTCCAACGAAGAATTTAAAGGCTTGAGGTTATTTTAAAGCCAGTATTGTTGAAAAAAATTAAAAATGGACAAAAGCCACCAAAACCAGAAGGATAATAATAATAATCATTACACACTCACCACCACCACCATCAAAGACGAAGAATACATTTGTATTGAAGAGAGAAAAAAAATATTGAATTATGATAAAATTTTATTAATATCATTAAGTGTAGTGTTAGTTATATTGACAATGTTAATTATACTTTTATATTTAAATTTAAAAATTTTATATATAGTTTATGAATATAGTTCACTAGATGTGAAAATAAGCAATTTATTTATTGTCCTTCATGAATATATTAGAAAAAATGAGCAAGAATTAGATACAATTTATAATAGAATAATTAATGTTGAAGGTTAAATAAAAAAAAAAACATTTTTATTCAAATCAGTCTTATTATTTCTCACTTACTATTCCCTTTCACTTTTGTCATCATCATCTTCATCAATTGACATTTATTATTTCTCACGCATGACGACGTATGCAATCCTTTCACTTCGAGAGATCAGTGACCTAGCCCCCACCTAGGCCGGGCCCGGGGTGGGGCCTGACCTAGTCCGGCCTTGATCTGCCCTGTTGACGTCACGGCCCCCTTCACCTGTGACGTCACGACCCCCCTTCACCTGCCCCCCCCCCTCGCCACTCCCCTCGCCTACAAGTGCGCCAGAACCCGCTTTGCTTATCTACTTCACTTTACTAGAAAGATTCAACCTTGTCCTGATTTATAAATTTATCTTATTCAATTATCCGCGCGCTTCTCTCCCTGCAAGCCACACCCACGCAACAGAAGCAGGATCTACAGCGGCACTGGGAAGACACCTGAGAACATTACATTCAATCTACTCCCTCTATTCAAATCAAAGTAAGCTATGCGCCTAGCGCATTATCTTTTTCGATATAGCTTTTTTACAAATCTACGCCTATTAAATTATTTCCGCCCATCCGTGCGCTAGACGCAAACTCGGGAAACTCTTATTTTTCAAGTCAATTCTCGTCACTGATGAGTCATTTAGTTGTGTGCAACTCAAGTTAATTTTCTTCTTCGTTATGCTCCTATACGTAACACTATTAATTTCTCGTTTCTTAGGCAGTGACAATCCTCAAAAGTTTAACCACAGATTATTTAAGTCTTTTATTAAAATTTTATTAAAATCTCGACTATTAATATACAAAACTACTTGTATTATGAATATGAATAAAATCTGTTTGTTAAATCGTTTACCAGAGGAACCTCCTTAAGTGTTTGGTAAATAAATTTATTAAATTGTTAAATTTTCGTATTATATAAATTTAAATATAGAAATGAAATTAAAATTCATGTTAAATTCATGTTTTTTGGTACAAAAATTTATGAATAATTAAATTTTAGTGTTATATTAACGAAACTACACATATTAAATTTTAATTATGGTTAAATTCAAGTTTCCTGATAGAAAAATTTATGAAATAATTACATTTTAGTATTACATAAATTAAAATACACTAATTAAATTTTAATTGAATTTACATCTAAGGTTTTTGATATAGAAATTTGTGAAATTGTTACTTGTGGCCCACGGAACTATGTGTATAAGCATAAATCCGTACTTCGCTCGTAATTCACCTTAATTTATTACGCAGCAAAGTCCGGGAAGTGGTGTCTGCGTCACACCGCGCGACCAATACTGTCTGGCTCTTTATGCTTGTTATACATAATTGGACGAAATCGAGTTCAGGATAGGAGAAACGGGAAAATAAATTGATTTTGGTATTTCATCTTTAGAAAATATATTCTATAAATTCCCGGGTATTACAGAGATACCCTTGATTCGATTTAATTCTGATTAAATGAGCGCCGCTCGCGAGTACACTTGGTTCTGCGCGTGCAGTCGTTTGCTGCTTGTACGCCAGGTTAAGTTATGTAAGCCTGTCCGCCGCGACTACTTCAAATGCAATCTCTATGTTTTGATTGTTTTTTTGCCTCTTGCCCGACTGTAGGAGGCGGCGAGAGAGGAAAGGGGTTTTTATGTGTGTGTGAGTTTGTGCTTGTTTGTACGTGAGCGACAAACGTAGTTACCGTGCGCTACTGTTCTGTTGCAATCACTTAGTTTTATTCGAATAAAACCGACCCCGGTGTAAGGGAGAGCCTAACATATTCAAAGGCAATAGTTGTTACGGCTTCCCTGCTTATGTTCAAGTTCAATCAAGTACGTTTAGACACCTCAATAAAAAGGAGAAGCGAGTATGAAACTGGCCCTTTACCTTTTTTCTCTTGAGCTTACCTGCCAACAGATATGCCTTTGCTTGCTCAGAAGTGCTGAGGCAGCTGAGCGATGTATAAGCCTATATGTATGTGTATGTGGTGCTAGGAGAAGGAAAAATGAAAGCGAAGAAAGCTGGCGGGCCTTGCGCCAAAAGAGCGGAAGCAGCTACCCGAGTGTCAAACCGGCAATAGACGGCCGCCCTGACCTGAGGTATCGGATGATGAACATAATAAAAACTTTTCTTTTTGAGATTATGTATAAAAAAAACTGAAAAAGTGGTACTTCCAGGAAAATCATGTCCTGCCAAATGGTTCGTTTGAATCAGACAGTACTGATCCTCTCATAGTAGATGCCTGGGTTGTTCCTTATGGTTTCTAACTCGTGTTTAGTTGAAGAACAATAGTTAACACGACTTAAATACTTAAGAGCTGCCATATCTGAAACAGTCTTTAATGTTATACCTTAACCTAAGGGGGGCTACCGTGAGTTTGTCGGTGTGTTTTCGATCGTATTGCTTGTTCGGTAACTCTAAGATAATATTGTTATTGGGAAGTATTCCTATTATTTTGTGGGGGTTTTTAATATAACTGTCAAATTTGTAGGTTCGTTTAGGAAATAGGCGTAGTCTCCGACCTTACCGGTGAATCTCCTTGCTCTTTGGTTACCGTTTCTTAGTTGCTTCCTTACATTTGATCTGTCTGTTCTCTGTTATAGTTCTCATTTCTGAGAGTCGGTTAATCAGGTCCTGCAGTTATAGGTTATAGGTTCTGGTTTTCTCTGCTAGATGTATCCTCATGGGGAACCGAGCCTCACGAACGTGTACTAATTCAATTGGTCTGTAGTTCGTGGCTGAATGTATGCTGGTGCTGTAAGCGAAGGTTACGAAGACGGTTAGACGATCCCAATCGTCTAAGTTTTGGAGTAACTACATAAGAAGTCCATTAATAGTGCATGGCGTCTCTCGAGTGTCTGATTTGTCTGTGGGTTATAACAAGACGAGCTCAAATAGTGCACTTTGAAAAGTTTTAACATGCTTTTCACTACATCAGACAAGGACCTCGTTCCTTGACCTAGCAAAATCGCACAGGGTACCCCGAAATGGCAGATTGGGTACATTACCAGCGCATCAGCTATGGTGGATGCTTGTAAATTTGGTATAGGCACGGCAATTATGTATTTTGTCAAGTTAGTATATGCTGGTTACCATTTGGTGTCATAAGGAGTTTGTCTACAGTGTCTATAGACACTTTATCGAAGACTTCTATCGGTGTAACAGATAAGATCATGGGTTCTCATATCTTAACTCGTTCAATTTGTCTTTCTTGGCATATCGAGCATGGCCGTATGAAGTCTAAAACTTCGTTCCGCATCCCGGGACAGTAGTACCTTGCTCTTATTTTTTGGTATGTCTAGTTAATATCTTTGTACCCGCCTACAAGAATGTCATGGCGAGTTCATATAATACACTCCCTTTCATCCGTGGGCGGCAAGATTCGGATTCCACAGTGTCAGTTAGGTTTCCACTGCGGAAGATTCTAAATAAGATTATTTTTTGTCTCTGCAACACATTTGAATTTGAATGGGGGGACTGCGATTTCTTTAGACATTCCTTCTGCAATAATATCGAACTCATTTGGAGGAGATACATCTGAGTCGGTCCCACTAGTTCTGGCTTCTATCCTGAGTCCATTGGTTCTAGGGCCGTACATCGGTGGTGTTACACTCCCATAACGCTCTCTATTATTATGTCGGGTATTCCGGGTTTTTCTGCATTTGGTGCTAAGAGACGTTTTATTTTAAATGACAAGATGTGTGATATTGGTGAAGCAGATGGTATTGATTTTGATTTTTGACTGTATTTCCTAATTCTTGCTCTCATCTATCCGGCTATTAGGCTGTGATTGATCGGGTCTTAGCTCCTGGTAGTTGTCCTCGAGTATTTTGGGTGGGCACCATTAACTGATAATAGTATTGATTTCCTCTCGTATCCGTAAGGGAGCTAGCGGCTCCCGTTAACTGGATGTTAAGATGGTTGAAAAAGACTCCGATGGTGTCATATTGTGTCATTCGTAATTGGCCTATTTTTTGGCCGTAGTAGTTAACATCTTTTCCGAGGTAAAATCTTTTCTTCAAGGTTTTAATGACACTATCTACCGTCGGGAAAGATTTGCCGAAGGTACAATCCCTTGCATATCCTTTTAATTTGCTGAGCATAGCACGGGTGGGTGCATAGGGCTTGTTGATCCGCAGGTATATAAATTATTTCATTTCTGAAGTCATGGATAAAGTCTTTGAATGGTATATCAGGCCCATCAAATTCTCTAAGCCCAACCAGGACATTCTGGAGAGAGAAATTTACGGTCATGGCGCTAAACAGAGACGTCGTGAAGGCATCTGGGGGGGGGGAGGGGCAAGAGGGTTTGTATTGTTGGAATGAACGTTAATATTAGTATTGCAAGTGCTGGTCCCTATTATTATTTTATATAGGAGTCTTTAGTGGGGTTTTACTGATTTAGTTAAATAGAAGGAAGAAAAGACCGAGAAAAAGATATATTTTTCTGAAGAGGAAACGGAAGGAGGAACACAAGTTACGTCAAAAAATTAAATTAAAAAAAACATAAATAAAATTATTAAAATTATATAATTGGTTAAAAATTAATAATTATTAAAGATTTAGTCGTTAATAAATTATATTATTTATTATATTGAATTAATTAATATTTTACTATTGTATTGATTATTATTATTTTTGAAAGGAGGTGGGGCGTGCACAATATCTGAAATACAAAAAGATGCAGATCTTGAGTATTTCCAGTGTTGTGTAGAAAAACATTTTTTTAATGCTGCAATGTGTTTTGTTCGCGAAAAGCTATCGTTCCTAATCTTCCTAAAAAAGGAAGGTAATGTTTTACCCCCATCCCTAAATCTTACTCGTACAATTCTACGGAAAAGAAGCCCGGATACTGAAAAAAATGAGTTAGAACAATTTTATATATATGTATATATATATATATAAATATATCTAATGTACATGTGTGTGGGTGTGAATAATTCATTCTTACGTATGTAAATACATATGAAAAATAAGAAAGAGAAAAAGAAAATGGAAAACGAGTAACCAAACTGGTTACCCAAAAGTGAATCAACCCCGAAATAATTATATTTATGTATTTTTTTTATTTTTTTTTTGTGGTGGTTAAAAAGGGGCGAATCGCTTCGCGGCCGTAGACAGGCTCTAGATCGGGACCATCACCCGCCTGGGAACCGACCAGACGGCTGTCGTCAGTCAGGATTGTGTAGATTTCCTTCTTCGATAATCTATCGTAGCCGAGGTATCGGCCAGCATCCAGTCGACTAAACCCCCAGTTCCTTGACCATAAGTTGTCGAAGAACCGTCAGCCATTGAAAAAGGAACTGTAACGTCCACCTTCTTCACCAAAAACCGGTCCGGGTTTGTTGTGCAATTTACTTCAGGCCGGTCGGCGTGTCTGCACCATGGCAGTCGTATCAGTCTTGACTGTCTTTCTAGTCTCCGTTTCTCGCGTCAGTTTTTAAGGCATTTGTCAGCATTTTTGCCATGTAGGACTGCAGCGACGTACCGCGAGGTGTCGTCCCATGCCCTTTTTGCTATTCAGCATCAAGGCCACGACGTTGTCTGGTATCATGTCGCCTGTCATTATCTGCAGTCGTTGACTCTCGTTTTTCCATCTGGGGCACACGAAAAACGTGTGTACCACGTTGTCCCTGTAGTGCCCGCAGTACTTGCAGGACGAGGTCTTTACCTTTCCCATATGGTGCAGGTAGTGGCGATAGTACCAAGGTTCCGAAAGGAGCTGGGTTAAGTAAACGATCAGTTCCGCTGCTCCCCTCTGCGTCCAAAGTCAAACGTCCTTTATTAGACGTCGCGTCCAAATGTCTGTCACTGTCCGTCCAGCGGATGTGCCAGTCTCTCAATATCTCTGTCCGTCTGTCTGTGGCAGCTGTCGCTCTTCCCCCTTCTTCGCTCGTGTGATAGACCCTCTTTCGTTCTAGAGCTAAGAGGTCCACGGGGACAACCCCGGCAATCACCAGCGCCTCCACCTCGGGACGGTGCGATACGCGGATGCAACACCCCATTCTTTGCACCGCCGTGATCTTTTTACGGTACTTCTTCCTCCACGTCGTGCCCGTCCATATCTCGGCCCCATACTGGAGCACCGAGTGGGTTACGACCATGACAAGTCTCCGTGTACTCTTAATCGTATATCACATTCCATGAATCGCGGCTCATGATCGAACCCTGCGCCATCCCTGCTGTCATTTTCCTTGTCTTGACCTCCGCTCTCGTCACGTAAGTAATGTAGCGGTCCCGTAGGTAGTCCTTTAAAACACGGAGAAGATAAGGTGGTAATAGGAAGGCGTCGGAAAACGCCCCCACGATATCCATCTACCTCGCCGAGTTGAAGGCGTTTCATACGTCCAGTATTGCCATGAGCACTATTGGTGTGTCCTTGTGGGGTCTCATCTGTGCTTGGTCGAAGGAATCGATCACGGTTCTGATCCCTCCTATCGTCGACCATTCTTTTCTGAAGCCGTACTGCCTATCACCAAGCACGTGTTGTACAGGTTATACAGCATCACTTTTGTCCAGCTTTTCCGTTTGCTGTCGTTAGTCACACCTCTCAGTTTTGTCGCTCGACTCGGTATGTCTCTGAGAGGGTCGTCTCGGTTGTTCTGCCATCGGCGGTTCTAATTCTCGGTCAAGCTGTTGAGTTAGTCTGTCCATATCTAGTTTTTTAAGGTTTAATCCCATTACGGGAGGGATGGTCTTCTTTCTTGTCTGTGTCTTGTCCGTTACAACGAAGATGATGTATTGATGGTCGCTGACCCTGTAGCCCTCAAACACCTCCTGGCTCTCGGTATAAGTCTTGAAGATTGAATGCTCCGAATCATGTCACGTCAGCAACCATCACCCAGACTTAATCCTCGCCTCTCTCTTGATCCACGATACGGGACGCGACATACCGCCGGATCCACAGCGCTACAGAGCAGGTAAACCAGATCGGGGTGTTTCTGTCTCTGTTGGGTTTGTTAATCATAAGAACGGTCGCTTCCATCTCGTCGAATAGCTGCGGCATTAGATTGTGAGTCAGCCTACTGCCATTCAAGTTGTTTGGAGTTCAATCGTCATTTTTCTCACGTGCGTCTTGTCCTCTGGTTTTTGCCTCTGTCAAAGTTGTTCTAAATGCGGCAGAGTCAATGGTTCTAGGAATGTGCCCCGTCCCTCGGCCTCCCTGCGTTGGGCAGAAGAAGTAGGCAGGAGTGCTAGCGTAAGCCCTGTCCCGGTGTCCGTCATCTCCATACTTTCATCATCTGTCGTGTTTATCTCGTCCGTTACATTTGCTAAGGTAGTGTCCGTAGCCCAGGCATTTGTAGCACCTCGAAACCGTCAGACGGGTTTTGACACGGCAGCTGACAAACCCTATCCGTATGTGCCCATTCTGTAGTAGTCGCTTTGCGTTCTGGTCGCTGAGTTCGCAGATAGCTACTCTCTGTCCCCAGTTATTTGGGTCTTTCTATCCGCGTTCGGTCCCAGTATGCTGTCTAGGGCGTCCTGTACTTCTTGGTTCTCGGTCGGGTAGTCTAGGTCCAGTATTTTAAAAGCTATCTTTCCGGTCACGTCCTTGATATCTCCCTGGTCTTCCAGGGCTTTACGAAGGCGTCTGTTCAGTTTTTGCATACGTTCGTCTGCTACAGTGCGAACAAGTACGGCGCCGTCTTTCGTCCTAGTGACTCCCCTGACATTAAATCTGTTGTCAGGGTCGTCAATCATTTGTAGAGTACGTAACTTGTCTGCCAATGTATTCCCGTCTTTTAGTATTATGAGCACTGCCCCTTCCTGGCATTTTGGGGCTTGCCAGTCTGGGCGTACCATCCATTCCGTCCGTCGATCCTCATCCTTTTTCTTGTTCTTTTTCTTTTTCTGTCCCTATTTAACTGTTTTCCAGTCTCCTTACTGTTACTGTTACTCTCGGCTTGTGCTGGGCTACGGCTCAACTTCTGGGGTGCATCTTCAGTTTGATATTGCGCCCCTTTTGTTGTAAGTCACCTGGATTACAGGGATTCGCTTGCTGTTGGTGGCCTTCTTTCTTTTAGGGGCCACGTGAGCCCCGGCTAGCCGTTCCGGGCTCTCTTCTCGGTAAAAATTTTATGCTTCAACGAACGATCTGAACACTTTGTGGATATACCATTTCTAGTAGTCTTTAAATATCTGGCTGAAAATTCGCAAAATGGTAGACTATGATCCAAGGAAGTGCAATGATGTATTTATTTTTCACAAATCCAAGAACTTTTTTTTGTTAAAATCATAAAACCGTAATGTCGGTAAGGTAGAACGTTAATGACTATCTCATGTCCTTAACGTCCTTCTTTTTCTCTGTCGCTCTATCCATCTTAGAGATCTTCTGCAGCACGGCTTACACGGTCTTTCCTCTACCCTGTCTGAGCGTCTATCCTGTTGTTGGGGGACGCTTGCGCCGTGTTGTTCCTGAGTCTGCTGAGACTCTCAGTATGGCTGAGGGTATTCCTGAAGCTTGCTGCAATTTCCAACCTGCTCCTATCCTCCGGTGGTGAAACAGTAAAAAGGAGGGAGTAAAGTGTGATACTTGCTTCCAATTGTTAGCTGAGAGCACGCTATCAACGGAAATAAAACAAGAACAAAAATAATGAAAAATGAAAAACACTAAACTTCTTCTTCGCTGCTGGGGCCTAATAATTTAAACAATAAAAAATATATTTCGGCAGCTAACGGGTATCAAACTCCAGCCTCGGCGCACTTAATTGTCTGGCGTATGCTCGCTTGTCAGTGCACCGACTTTGCAAAAATATCAACGAGTAATGATGAAATTCTGAAAATCGTCAATACATTGAACTGACTTTTCAGAACTACCAAATTTTTTCCTAAAAATTTACTCACGTTAAGGGCACCATGTAACAGGGTTGTTATATGTTTTTCATCAATAATTAACAATAAATAATCTCTTCCAGTCGAGCTATAACTTGGCGTCATTCAGCAGGCTGTAACTTACCTGCTGCAAGTCGGGTCGATGTACTAGATATTAATGACCTCCGTTAATTTGTGAAATCGTTCACCGGACGCGCCCGTGAGAGAGGCGTTAAAGCGGGGTCAAAGTGGTGGACGTTCCCCTTCTTGCGTTTCTTTCACCTCGTCCATTTCGCTCGCGAACACCTCGACTTTCCTGCGATACTCGTTCTTCTTATCTTGACACCGCTCTTCCTCTCCCTCACCCCTTATCTGTCGCGGTCTTCGCATTTAGTCAAAGTCGAGATTGCTTTGCAGTAGATAAGAGGACTCATGTGTTCCCTGTGAGGTCGCATCTAATGCCTCGGGTTCTTCAGGTCTCGAGTTATTTTGTCTGTCGAGACCTGCGTCGGTCGGCACTTTGCTTGTTTTTTCTTTCTCTTCTCTTTTGTCTGCTTCCCATATGTTAATTTGCGCTCCTTTCTTCCCGTTGAGCTCTCGGTCTTTTATGTCCACTGTGAAGTGTGCCTCGAATTCGTTCTCTATTTCCTTTTCTATCTTGTTCTGTGTTGATTCTCTCTCCTTATTTTCTCCTCTTCCCAAACGCTCTTTCAATGCAGCTAGTGGATCACTCGCTGAGCGTCTCGGGGGCTCAGGTGTCTCCTTAATTGAGCCCAGCTCCGGCGCGCTCGTATAACTCGTTGGTGTGCTCCACGATCTGAGCGATAATAGCAGATCTTCAGCTTGCTCTGTGTGCTCATCTTTATCTGTTTCTCCCTGTTCTGCTCCCGATTTCTTAGCCTTGGTATGCTACTCGATGAGAAAATCCAATGAGGTTTTTGTGATTTGCTTGCTCAGTTCAAACCGCGCTTTCTTGCGTGTGACCGAGGCTGGACAAGCTTTCTTCCTTGCGCCTGATCTCCCTTTTTCCAGGCAAACTCCGTCTTTAGCGTGCTGCTTGCTGCCAATTTTTTCAAAAAAAATTTTCTCTTTGATTATGTATCCTAATTTCCCTTCTGTTCGAGCTTCGCTTATCAGAGATTTCGCATCAATTTTCTCCAATACGCCTTTTAGTGGTCAATGATTTTTTCTCAAGGTTAATCATTTTCTTTTCTTCCTTCGTGCTATTTTTGTTTTTTTCGAGTCAATCACTGACATGCTTTTCTCGTAGTTTTCCGTCCCCTCCGCTGCTTTTAGCGATTTGAATGCTCTCGAATTTATGGAGCTATTTGAGTCTGTTTCTATCTTTTCTTTGGCTTTTGTTTTTGCATTTCGTGCCGCTCTTGTAATGAGAAGCCGGGCCGGTGGTGCTTCAAGATCAGGCTCTTTTCCCTCATCTTCTTGCCTACTCGCTAGCTGATATAGCTCGATGCGTGGGAGTTCTGGATTATTTTCTCCCTCTGCAGTTACTGGGTTACGCGACGATACATTATGTCGAAGTTTTATCCTTGTAGTTCCGTCTTCAGCCTGTTAAACCGCAAATCTGGTTTCTTTATCATGTGGTAGTGTCTTAGCGGCTCATGATCAGTAACTACCTTGAATTTTCGGCCATATAAATAAGGTCTAAATTGCTCCTTTTCGAACACTATTGCTAACAACTCCTTGGCGTATGTCACATAGCGAAGTTCGCTGCCTTTAAGACATTGCGAAGCATATTCGCATGGTCGATCTTTGCCAACTTCCCCTTGAATCAGAATTGCGCCTATTGCGTAATCTGACGCGTTCGTGGTCACGATGAACGGCGTTGCAAAATCGGGAGCCGCCAACACTGGTTCGCTGCAAAGTGCATCTATTAATTTTTGAAAAGCTTCCTCTTGTTCTTGACCCCAGCTGAATTTTGTGTTTCGCTTTAATAGTTGCGAAAGTGGGTGCGCTATTTTTGCATAGCCCTCGATAAATCGACAATAATAGCTTACGAGTGCCAAAAATTGTTTTATCTTTTTGGTACTCGTTGGTGTTGGGTATTTTCGTACCGCCCTCATATTTTTTGAATCTGTTTTTATTTGTCCGTCGCCCACTATGTGTCCCAAAACGCGAGCTTCGCGTTTGAAAAATTAACACTTTTTCGGTTCTATCGTCACATTCGCGTCTTCTAGTCTCTTGAGAAGTTTGCGAAATCGCGTTCCGTACTCTTTCAAGTTTGTTGCAAAGATCATAAGTCGTCTAAGTATACCTCCAGCTCGCGCCCTTGAAAGTCGGTAAGTGCGAGGGACATCGCTGTCAGAAATATTTTTGGCGATTCGCTGAGCCCCATCGGCATTCTTTTGTATTGGTATTGGCCGTGCGGTCCCGCAAAAGCCGTTTTGTGCCTATCGGCTTCTTCTATTTCAACTTGATAAAAGCCTTGTCTGAGATCTTCCGCCGTGATGTACCTTGATGCTGCCAAATGATCTAAAATGTCGCTCTGGAATGGGAGCGGGTAGCAGCTACCGACAGTTATTTCATTTAAGAGGCGAAAATCCGTGACCACGCGCCAGCGCTTATTTCCTTGTGCGTCCTTGTTCTGTTTTGGAAGAATCCATGTATTTGATGAAAATTGAGACGTAGATGGCTCAATAATGCTTTGATTTAATAATTGGTCGATTTCGATCTGCATTTGCTCCTTTAAAGCAGGCGGATATCAGAAACGGTTCGCTTGCACTGGTTTACTCGACGTCGTCTCTAGTTTATGTTTTATCAAGTGCATTGCGGGCAGTGGTTCTCCTTCCAAGCCAAGCACATATGGATTTTCTCAAATCAATTCTCGCACGTGATTAATTTCCTCATCGCTGCAGTCGGAAGTATCTACTTGCTGCATAATTTTTTCCGTTCTCTCTTCTATTTGCTCGCGCTTGTCGTTCTCATTTATTTCGAACAAGCGCCCGATGAAAGCTTTAGTTTCACCTTGTTTTTCTACTTTGTCGTCCTCACCGGCGATTTAAAAAATTTTCCTTTTTCGTACTTACCAAGCGATCAGGTTCACTTGAGGAACCTGGATTTGCACCTCCTTCACCGTTATGGTGATGCATTCCGCGTAGACTTTTCCATCACGATTTTCTGCTATTTCCGAACAAAACACCCTCTCCTACATTTTTTAGTGGAACCCAGACAACTTTTGTGTCTGTGTTTCTTACTCGAGGATAAATGATTCTGCGCATCCTGGGGAGGATTTCTAAGCGTTTTTCCCTCTCTAGGGGGATTTTGACTCCGTTTAAAATTATTTCTTTCTTCTTCATATTTATATGACCTTTTAATTGGTTCATAATGTTCCAGCCGAATATGCCTTCCGCTTCAATGGGGAAGTTATCGAGGACCAGATGCATTGTACATGCAGTATTAAGCAGTTTGATTTCTGCTTTGCCTGCTGTAGGCGTTTCCCCGGGTGTGATGCCTCTGATATCTATGCTTGTCTATTTGTTCACATGGACACTTTTTTCTAGCTGGTTTTCCTTGATAATTGAAATGTCTGCACCTGTATCAAAGAGGAATGTGGCCCTCTCGTGCTTTAAACCTTTGCTCTTCAGCATTACTATTGGCGGCTTGAGGCAGATAGTTGCGTAATATATTCTGCAAAATTTTTGTGGCGGCTGGTCAGCTGATTTTGCTGGCGGCCTCGCCCGCTCGGCGCCTGAGGACTGCGGCGAGGGCTCCCGGAGTTTAAATGTTCCTTTATATTTTAAATGGTCTGCGCGCGTTCTTCCTGTCGCGTTTGGTACAAGTTTCCTGCTTTATCTTGTAACGCTGGAGGTAAGCATGCACTAAGGTGGCAGCTAGTGCAGCGTACTCCACACGCGGGTCAACTCCCACAGCCGTGTTATACTAGGACTGCATTTAACTTTTCCCGGAGGATGATGTAGGTTTCTCGTTGTAAAAAATACTCTTACAATTAGATTCGGAATTTAATATATAGAAATAATAAGAATGTTTATTTAAGTAATAATAATAATTAAACTATTTGCAATGGTCGAGCTCGGTGCTCGGATCGGGCCTCTCGAGTATGGCTTCACAGAGTTCGATCGTCGGAGTCACCCTAGCTGGCTGCCGTATTTGTAACGTGCCTACGGATGGCGTTACTACGGTCATATTACGGTACGGCACGGACAGAGCGGTAGTCTTAAGTAGACTCTAGACGTCGGCCAGCTTGGCTGTGTTCGGTTACACAAAGGGGGGAGACTGTAGGTCAACTCTTTGCAGTCTCTGAAATGGATGGCGGAACCACCAAGCCTTTTCTTGCAAAAGGGGTAGGAAAGGCGAAACCACCTATCCTACCTGGGAGGTCGGATAAGCTAGTGTACAAAACCTTTACAACCGGCAGACTACTCTAGCTAGCTTATCCGAACGCTGTCTAGTCGGATTCCCGTGATCCTATATGTTTCCTAAGGACTGCTTTTCCGATCGCCTCTGGGCCCTCGCTACTTAGCGGCCGGATGGGCGAACTACTGCGCCCGGTATATTCGATATGTCCGCTTTTGGCGTTTCGTCACAATCTCTTGGGTTTCTGTTTGCATAATTTCGATTATAGCCTGTTCCTCTATTGTTGTAGTTGTAATTTGTTCCTCTGTTTCTGTCTCGATAATTTTGATTTCTATTGTCGTAGCTTTGGAATCTGTCGTTTGTGAAGTTCCTTCGATAATTATTATTATTAATGTTGTTAAAATTCTGGCTCACGCCATTTCCTCCTTTGCGGCCTCTGTTCGCCTGCAATCTGCCCGAATCGATATCTTTCTGCAATGTTCGACATTCTTTTGCATCGTGATTCATATCGCAATAATTACATTTTTTCTGAATATTATTTTTTCTGAAGCAGTTTGCTTCGTTGTGGTTATTCATTCTACAATAACCACATGAAAAGGACGCGCTCTCTTTGATATTCTGTCTGCACGTTGTCTTATTTCTGCTTCTTTTTTCTATATCTCTCTCTGCTCGGTACTCTCGTTCGAACGCGCGCGGCTGATTCGAGCTGATTATTCTGCTGTTTGGCTGTTTGCACTCGAAATCTATGGCGATCGCCTCCGCTTCACTCAGCGAGGTCGACCTTTCGCACCTGATCCTCTCCTCCAATCGGTCTGAGAGTCCGAATAAAAAGTACTGCAATGCATCCCTCTCCGTGTATTCCTTACGGATTTGCCTTTCTCCCTCGATAAAGCCCGATGCTGCATCGTATATCGTGAGTACCCTGTTTAGCAAATTTTGGACTTTTAGGCAGTAATCTCCGGCTGATTCTCCCTATCTCTGCCTGAGTTCTTTTAGTTGAGACATTATTTCGTCAGCCATGCTCACTCTGTTATACTGTGTCGAGAAATCGCTTAACAGCCTCTCTATCGATGTACATTGTGCTAACGGCACTGTGCAGCCGACGGCCGCACGTCCCTTCAATTTGTTACTGAGCGCGTAGATGATCCGCTTCTCGTTTACCGGACCGAACGTCTCCAGCGTATCCCGCACGACCGCGAATTAATCACCGCGCTTCTGTGTCTCACGTGCGCTGTTTTCACGTGAATAGAAAATGATTTAAAAAAAAAATTTCCCGAAAAGAAAACTGTGTATAAACCTTAGTTGATGAACAAAAGTAAAAAAAAATCCTCGAGATAATCATGCGCTTCGAGCGCTTGCCTCTCGAACATCTCACACTTAGCACCAATGTTATGTGGGATGGTCGTGGTTCGAGGTCGGTTATTGAGGATTGAAATAATAAAGATTATTGATTCTGTTATATATCGTATATTAAAGTCTGGTTCCTTGAGAGAGAGAAATGGTTCGTGTCGTGGTGGCGGCCAGACTCCTCGAGTCGCGTTCCTCACGGGTCGAGCTACACTCGGTTTCCGAAGTCGGTCCACCTGGAGGGAGATTGGATCTTCTCACGCGAGTCAGCAGGATCGTTTCCGACGATCCCGCTTATCTCGCATGATAGTCCAATTCGGCGTAGGGTAGGTGTCGAGTAGGCGCTGGCTGCGCGTGAGAACGGAGCAGCCAAGTCGCGTACACGACACAATGCAAGGAGAAGCCATATATTGTTCTCCGCAACGACTAAGATTCATAAATTGTTTCACGTTATATGTATAAATGTGGATAGATATTCTCATTAGGAATTTCTGTACTTATCAGCTCATCAATGTTTTCAGGAGTGTCAATTCGATTATGTTTATCTAAAAATAATAACATGTATGCATGTGCGATAGTCCTCGCTTTTGAAATTCAATAAGGTAAGCGTAAGCAATGCTTTTTCCTAAAACATCTTGTTTAATTACTAATTGTTTGAATTCTTTTACTTTTTTTATACACTTTAATAACAATATCTGGTCTATCAGTTGCAGTTTCATAATCTTCTCAATTCTCAGTTATTTCTTTACAGTTTGGATTACACGTCATTATTAAATAAGTCAGGTTTTCTATAAAGAAAATCTTGAACTGCCAGTAAAGTTTAACGGTAAAATAAACAGTTTTCCTATTTTCATATTTTCAAATTCTTTTTTTTACGTAATTATGCACATGCATCAATTATTGACTGTTAAGAAATTTTTCCTAAATTAAGATTTGGATTAAAAGCATTCCTTACAGAAAGTCTAGAAATATAAAATTACAAATTTGATATATTAGTTTAATCATATTTACATTTTATATTATAGTACGGGACGGCCCTTCAGCCCCTACAATCACTGCATTCCTTGCAGTGAAAATGATATTCATTGTTACTGTTAATCACGTAATCTAAGGAGAGGACCAGGAAAACCGGTCCTAATTTGATTTAAAACTTTCAGAAATTACTTTTCGTGCAAAATAATGAGACCCGTGTCTTAGAGTTTATTCCAATACACCCCGGTTTTAAAGATATTTACTTATATTTTAAACATTAAGAAATATTACTTATGCCGACTGTAATCTACTATAAACTGACAGATCTTTCTATCGGTCTTACAGTCTAATCAATAATAATGGGTCCTTTACTAAAGAATGTTTTTTCAGGTTTATATATAATTTTACTTCAGATTCTGCGAGGGTGATTGTAAACAAGGGCAATCTGATTGCATTGATATTGATTAGACTGTAAGACCGATAGAAAGATCTTTGTCAGTTTACTTATCTTTTAGTATGAAATATATATTCTTTTAGCATGTATATATATATTCTTTAACATTATGAATATAGATATGCTTTAATGCATTATAATCAATATGAATTCGTGAATAGCTTTTAGGTGGCTCCATTGCGAAGGGCTCATATGCAGAGTCACTTTTTTCTGTAATATGTTGTAGTTGATATTATTATCTATCACTGTCTTCAAAATCAGACCCTGTTACCGAACAAAAATTCTAAAAAATAATCTTAAAGTTTCACTTGTTAACACGGAGTGTATATAGCGGATACTTGCGGAAAAGCTATCAACGGTAATATCTTTTAATGTAACCTGTAGAAATAGTTGAAACACTATTTATAACATAGTAAATATTATAAGGAATGAAATTCACTTCAGAAAATAGAGGGTCACTGACTTGTGAAGAGAAATATTTAATATTGAAGTTGGAAAAATGGACCTTTTCATTAGAGAGAGGGTACAACCCCCACGCGTAGCCACCGCTCATTATTTTCATTTCTTTAAAAATTTTCATTTTTTTAAGAAGTCTAATAAATTGTGCATAAAAGTTAATATGTGCCGGTCTTCCTAGTTAACTCCTTGTTCGTCGAGTAATATGCATATGTCCAGCTCCGCAACATCGAGAGACAAATGGCACTGCAGAGAGCTTCATGAGTAGTTATAAAGGTAAGATAATTACTCAACGAAAATATCAATTATATTTTATTCTACAATAGGAGTATTGAACATTGTAATACTGGTCGATCACTAGCTTGGATAATATTACAAGCTCGAGCTATGCGTAAAACTTGATTTGTTAAAAGCAAGTATATCAGTTCGAATAGTATATCACGCAATATTACTTCTGTAAAAGGGAAGAGAAAATTTGGGTTAATGATTATCCAACTAATTTACAAAATCCATTACAATTGAAATTATAAATAAATTTTAATAACATTTCAATAACGTTTAACAATATAAATTTTATTAACATTAAAATCTAATCATGTGTTGGATAAGCGGAGTGTGGGGGGTTACCCGCCTAGAATACGTATTTGGAGCGTTTCGCGCCAAACCTCCTGCGGTATGAAAATGCATCTATAGATAAAAGTTCGTATACGTTTTCGGTGTATTTTTTCCTCAGCTTTCTTGTAGTGATATTTTTTTTTAATAATTTTCTCGTTTTAACCTTGAAAAAACATAAAGCGTGTTATATCTGGAAAAGTGTATTTTTAATATTTTTTTTAATACTTTAGATTGAAAGATCAGGTTTTTCTACATCGAAATAGCTATTTTCCAGGTAAGACTTTTTTGATATTTTCGAGGAATTAAACCGTGAACACGTACCCGCAGCGACAGACCAGTTCGCGCCGTGAGACTATACTTTTGCCGGGAAAGTACTTCAGAAGGTTCCTTTTTCGCGGTAAATCGCGAGTATAAAAAGACCCCCGATCCTCAGATAAGGTACTCTGTTTCTACCTGTGGACCAAGCAGGTAAGCAGACTAGGAAAGGTATCCCAAGTGGAGAGCTCTTTCCGAGTTGTGTTCGTAAGAACACAGCGTTGAGAAGTAGGTAGGCTTATCCAAGTGGAGAACGCTGCCGCTTCTCACCCTTTCTTCCTACCCGAAAAGAAAGGCAGGCTTATTCGTAGTAAAGAACGCTGCCACTTTTCGAGTCCTTCCACTTTTACCACTCATATCTAAATCTACTTAGCGGTGATCGCGTATATTTCAGTCGATTGTAACTTTTTTATACACTACGCTTTATTTTTTAAACCAACCACTCGTTGCTGCACTCGCTTGTATCGTGAACAGCTGACAGCTGATAAACAAGCAGGGATAAGTTAATGATATAAATTTAACGCCACCTAGTGTCGCGAACGGAACTCAGGTAAACTTACCGACATAGGGTAATCGAGTATTTACCATCCGGGTAGGCGCGAAATTTCAAAGATAAAAACTTAAGTGATTACACAGAAATTCCACATCGGCTGACACAATTACATACACTTAGTGCCAATAAATAACACAAACATAAGTATTATAAATTCAAAAATCTATAATAGAGCAATTTTATGAATAAATTAAATTTATGATCAATACCATTGTAAATATTATTGTGTTTTCCCATCCAAAGGCGAAAGAAGCCATCCTGATTCAACGTTTATTATTTACTTATAAATATTTATTCATTATTTATAATAATTAAATAAAATAGCAAAAGAGAACCTTTCAATTGTGATCATTTTGTTTAATTGGTATAAAATCTTTTTGCCCAGCATTAATCGACTTATATCATCACGTTCATAAAAAAGTTTCACTAAATTTTCAGTTTCACCAGGTAATACTCTTCCTTTATTTTTGTCCGGCGATGTTAAAATATCATGTGCTGCCACTAAACTTTGTGCTTTCTCAGCCTCCCACTTAGTGCAACCGAATTCTCTCATTAAATCTCTCTGACTCCAAAATTTCGGGGCTAGAGTTCTTGTTTAGTCTTTGATTCTAAAAATTTTTCATTTATATGATTAAGAACTGCAATTCCTCCTTTGTGATAATCATCTTTACAATTATTTGACTCAATTTTTACTTGAATTTTCAATTTATTAATTTCTATTTTACATTTCAGACAGATTTTTGCTTCCATAACTATGCTAGGATACATTTCTCTTTAAGATTGTGGGAAGTTCATTAGCTTTCCTCTTTCGAGGTGATTTTTAATCCCTAAAGGATTTGCACATTTGAATTTGCGAAATGAATCCATACTGACTACAAACAATGTACTGAATAGAAGAAAACTGTTAATTATTATTGACTGCTGCTTAATGAATATATGAAGTATTGCGAAAAATTCGCGGATGTGATTCAACAAAATTAAGGTTCTCTTATAATTTCGGGTGATAAAATTCTTGTGGATAATCCCTGTAGCCACCTATCGATTACAACTAATACTTTATAATAACATTACGGCTGTATGCGGCCGCGCGGCCGGCTATAGTCTCGCGGCGCGCGCTGGTTTGTCACTGCGGGTACGTGTTCACGATTTAATTCCTCGAAAATATCAAAAAAGTCCTATCTGGAAAATAACTATTTCGATGTAAAAAAAACTGATCTTTCGATCTAGAGTATTAAAAAAAATTTTTAAAATACACTTTTCGAGATATAACACGTTTTATGATTTTTCAAGGTTAAAACGAGAAAATAATTAAATATAAATGTCACTACAAGAAAGCTGAGGAAAAAATACATCGAAAACGTATACAAACATTTGTCGATAGATGCATTTTCATACCGGAGGAAAGCGTTAAAAAGGTGAGGTTTCGGACGCCCGCTTACCGGCCTGGGAGGTTTGGCGCGAACCGCCCCATATATGTCTTTGTAATGACGTGTTTAACAAGTTCCAGTTTATTTTATCCCATTTTCAATGTGTAAGAGAGAGAAACATACATATGGAAATCTCCATTGCCACATTAAGGAGTCTCCTGAAAATATCAATATATAGTTAAACGTATATAATAATAAACAATTATTCCATCACCCCGCCCGCAAATACAACGCCAGCTCTTCCTTTTATGTTAAATCATCTTCTAATTGTTAAATATTTTATTTTGTGTAATAATAACTATTTATAATTTATAATAACGTTTGGAGTAACATGAGCACCTCCAGAAGAGGCCAAATGATGTAAATATATGTATAATATATATGTATATATTGTAGCGTGGCAGATTTTCGCACGTTAATCGCACGAATTTAAATATTAAAAATACCTTAAAATGCAATATAAGCAGCCAGAAGGGATGTCCCTCCACCTCTCGTCTCAGGCCGTTTTATATTAAGCGTTTATTTATTATTTTTATTTTTTATTTTATGCCTACGCAAATACGCGTCGATGAGCGCCGGGATCTTCTTTCAGGGTCAAGAGACGCCAACAGAAGATCCCGCTACAACCTCCAGAATGCGCCGCTCCGTCGCTCAGAACATCTACAGGTTGCAGATGCCTAAGTTACGCATTCTTATTTTTTTTATCTCTCTCTTATGCCTCTCATCAGTTTGCCCTCCATGTCATTATAATTCTCCCATTTTAATTATTCAAAACCACTCATCTTTTATGCCTTAAAGGCTAAGAGTGCATTTTCCTGCAGTTTATGCAAGAGAGCGTTATAGGCTTTCTAATGCCTCGCTCTTCTTACCTACGAATTTTAATTCGTACATCTGCGGAAAATTCCATTGAATATTGCCCGCTGGCACATAGTAGCCCAAATATCGAATTGGAATATTATAATTTCCAATATTATGGAAAATTCCACAAAAGATACTTGTAGTGACTGTGCTTACAGCAGCAAGAGAAAAGGACATTGGAGCGAGAGAGAAGGATGCTAGACCCATCAACATTCCGATGTGGTGCCGAACTAGAACGCACCAATCAGGGAGCGACGTGACAGCAGCGCGAAGGATGTCGCGGGCCTCGACGGACTCGGCGACGCTTGCCTCGGCGACTTCTCTCCTGGCTGCCGAACGGACAACACCCTCTCCGGACTCTTCCGCGCCGCGTAGTTGCGATCTTCTATAACGCGTAAAAATCCATTGCGCGAACAGTGATAGCGCCCGTGCCTTTTTGTTGGCAGCGCTTGTTCGTTTTGAATTTGTAATTTATTAAAATTGATTTTAAATATTGTAAATTAACTGCCTCGCTTTTCCAGGCCCGATGCCTGATTAAAATCGTTTCGATACGAGCAGGAGCTACAAAAGGGTAGGATTTGCCTCACGCGGTTTTATAGATTTTTATTTAAATTCAATTTATACTTTTGCGCCTACTTTGTGGCTTTAACCCTGCGCTAGAGTGCCTTCGTCCTCGCGCGTTCGTAGTTTTTCTTGTTAATTAATTTTCTCGCGTACGAATCCGTACGCTCGAGATTTGAGGTGGATCAACGCATATTTTGGTGAGCCAAGCGACTCAAAAATATTGTATGGCGTATTGCATGCCTCTTCAAGGCAATTATATAAAATCTTATTTCATGTAAAATCAACTTGTAGTAGAGTCATTTAAATAAATAGCGTGCCTACTGCACAGGCTCTTGTAATATTCCGTATAAATTATATTTTATTTGTTACATTGAAATAGCATGCCTCTGAGAGGTCTATTGTAAATATTTATTTGCCTATTAAAGGACACAAATTATTAACATCAACTCCAATTTGTAGAGTGTGAATTTATTTATATTTATTATTTGATATTATTGCATATAAGTGTACGTGTCTGTCCACAACCCGAAACTCAGCTCGAACGTCTCTGACCGTTCGACCTCACGACTCTGCCTCTGCTAGTCGCGCATAAATAAGAAGAAAATAGAATTTAATTAAAATTAACTAATCGAGTGGCACTGCTCGAATTTAGAGTAATTTATTTCAATAAATCTTAAAATACAGTGCCTGGCGCCCTGATTCACTCTGCCTATGCAGATAATTAATAAAATTATAAATAACATAATTTATTAGAATTTGGACGGTAAATCAACCGTCATTTGCCTCCTACTTATACACGCGGGGAAGCTACCGCACTCAGTCAAATTGCCCCGTTTTAATATATACAACGTGACAAACTTCCAACGCAGCACTTTTGAACTCAGTTTACTCAGAATTGAATTGAAGAAAATAGATGCCGTAAGTCGCATTAGACTTGGAGTTTGGATAAGAATACAATGGTGTAGCCAGAATTAATGTAAAATTTTTGGTTCAAAAGATAAAAATTTTATTTTCCGAAATAAATGTTTTTATGGAATATTACTGCCATATTCTTGTAGACGGGATAAAAATAATTTGAAATAGTTGTTTTTGGTTAGCGATAACATTTTTATCCTTTCGTAATAAATATTAGAAATATGCATTATTCATCGTCGATGCCGAAATTACGAGTCTAAGATGACCTTCTAGTTGGGTTCGTCGTCGTCACGTTACCGAGCGGCGAGCAGAGTGCGGCAACTTCACTCCTGTTTCCGATGATCTCGGAAAAAAATGTTTTTAAGGTTACAGAGAATACCGACTATACGGAGTTTTGTCATTTTGTTGATATCGCCAATTGGGATAGATGGCGTTAGACAAATATTTTCAACGTTGCGTTATTATTTTCAATCGCAAGAACATAATATAAAATAATTCAGTTATAATTTATATCATAACTAAACGATAAAAGTTTTACTAATTTTAATAATAATACTGTCGTAGATTTTTTCCTATTATCAAAAGAGGCATATACTAGATGAACTATTTTTTGAGCTTGCTTACTTACAGCTAATAATGATTTTTATCTGTCAGTATAAATGATTATTAGAAGCTCGTTAGAACCAAGTAGAACACGAACCGACATAATTATTTTCTTTAAAGTGTAAAACTAAATTGCTCAATTGTAGCCACCGAGCAAATTTAACTTTGTAATAACACTCGTTCCTTTCGTTACTATTTTTCATAGAATGATTATTTTATGGAATATTTGTTTTTATTGTCGTATATCTGATTTTATTAGACAATTTTCCAAAATTTCGTATTCATTGTATTTGTTTGAATACTTAATTTATAGTTTACCTCTTTAAAATGCATGTTGCTGCATATTTGGTAAAGTTAACTCAGATTTTCCGAGCAAAGTATACCCAGCCAAGATGTACTCTTCTACGAAGGTTATAGAATATAGAATATCCGAAATAGTAGTGCAGGTGCTTGACATTGCAGTTTGCGAACCGTGCATGTCGATTCTCTTAAATCCCGCTCATTAAACTGATAAAGAGGTTCACGAATTGTAATATTTGTGACTCATGTACTTTTATG
>UELU01136866.1:0-10049 GCA_900490025.1 Megastigmus dorsalis
CAGCGCAGGGACCAAGCACTGCAGAATATACAGGAGTAACCACATACACCGTAGTTTTTCTTTATTTCGCCTCCTCCCCCTTCATAGCAGTAGCAGTAGCAGTAGCAGTAACAGCAGCAGTGGCAGAGTGGGGATGCCCCACCTCGCGCCGCCCGCACCAGCGCCGCCGCTAATCGCGCCGCCACTCACGGTTCTCCCATTCCGGGCGGACCATATAAGCAGGCGCGAGCAGCTCACCAGTCAGTCGGCTCTTGAGCTCCGACCCGGCCGGACCTCCTAGCTGAGAGAGTATCTCAGCTAGAGGATCGCTGGGGCGAAGGAGCTCAAGCCGCGAGCCCGTGGTGGTCAACGACCGGGCGCCGTGCCGAACAGGCACCTGGGAGAGCACTTGCTCCCCGGGTTGCCTTATTAAGAGGGCGCTCCGGATAAAACTCGACCGTTACCCTCGGCGAACGCGCGTCTTTGGATACGGGGGTCCGAATCACGCTCCACTCGCGCCACCACTCGACGTAGAGGGCAGTCGTGTCTCGCGCTCACCCCCTCCCCCCCCCCCTCACTCTCCCACTCCACAAAAAGCTAGGAAGATAACAATGTTTCAGGTGCCTTGGGTACGGGCACCTCAGCAGGGAGTGTAAAGGAGCGGACCGGTCTGCCCACTGCTACAAGTGCAGAGAGCCCGGCCACCACAGGGAGGCCTGCAGGAAGGACCCGTACTGCTTCTTGTGCAAAGAAGCAGGGGACGCGGGCCCAGACTGCAGACACGCCGCTGGGGCCGGAGACTGCAAAGTCTTCAGGCGAGCGCTACAAGAGGCGAAGAGAACGAGAAGCCCGGATGGGTGAAGATACAGAGGACGATACGACTTAACAGACACGACAGACACGTAGAATCATAAACACGCCGGCCGGCCCGAAGTAATGTGCATAACAGTCCCGGGTCGGTTTGGTGAAGAGGGTGGATTTTACAGTTGCTTGCTCCTCTGCTGATTTATCAACCGCGGATCAAGGAACTGGGGGTTTAGCTGGCCGGACGCTGACGGATGCCTCGGACGTGATGGGTCCCACCCATTCCGGCCCTGACTGACGGCAGTCTTCTGGTCGGCTCACGGGCGGGTGACGGCCCCGAACTCGATGTCTCTCACCTCGGGAGCGGGATCTGGAGCCTGTCTATGGTCGCGAAGCGATTTTTCCCTTTTTAACCACCATAAAAAAAAAAAAAAAAAAGGTACACAATTCGCGTAGGTTAGAAAACCCCAATTTTGATGTATATATTAACAGTCGTCGATGCCGCTGCGGACCGCATACTTGCCTGTGGTGCGCTGACGCGCGTCTTGATAGTGAATATATTATAGTATATAAACAAACGTAGTTCATATAAGCGTATGAGAGCGAGACACAATTAGTCTATAACGCGCACCGATAGAGAGACCGAAATCTATATCTTTCAGTCTTAACCTCTAAATGAACCTTCGAAAATGGTCGTGTACACAATGCCTTCGGCTACTTTCAGCAGCACTTTTTAACTAATCTCTTTTCCTTTGAAATATAAAAACAGTTATACGAATAATACGTTATAAAATATACTAATACTTTAAAAGCGCGATGCAATTTTTACTATGTTCTTATAAATTTTTATTATGTTACATAGCAAAATATCTATTAATCTTCTGCAATTATTTCAACTTATATCCTAAATATTATCACATTTAAATTTTTACTATGTACTTCGTAATATTTATTCGATTGTTTTTGCTAAAATTATTATATATGTATCAATAATTTCTAAATAAATTAAAAAAACTACCACAATTCGAGTATATCTAGTCATTAGTCCAAATATATAGCAATTTTTACAGCAATACTTTTCTCCGTGTATGTACAAATGTTCAGCTATACTACTTTCCTATACCTATACCTTTTCCAGTAAAACTTTTTGTTGATGGTCACTCGTCACATTTAACTATGGCCCTAAGCAACTTCTGTGTGGAACAACAAATCGAATTAATAGCATTATATCCAAATGCTAAATATTTGCTGCAACCGATGGATGTGTCAGTGTTCCATTCTCTCAAATTAAATTAGAGCAAAGTTGTCACCAATTGGAGAATGAATAATGGTGGAGCTGCCATCGATAATGCTCATTTTGCACCTCTATTAAAAGAATTTATCGAAATGCTTGATATCAATAAAATATTAAAGAATGGCTTCAAAGCTTGTGGGTTATACCCTTTTTCTGCAGATGATTGAAAAATATATAAATCCAGATACTTTGGAGCAATTTAAACAGGTGATTGGAGAGGACAAGACTGTGATCGTAATCTAATCTACGTTTAGCTAAAAACCGTTCATGGAGAAACGTATATAGCAGAGAAAGATGGACAAGAAGAAGCAACACACGTGGTATATTAATTTTTTATATCTATACCTGTTGCATCTATTTACATTTATAAAATGTACATTTTAATTTCTTTTAACATTTACACAAATCTAAATGTAGCACATATGAACTACTCTTTTAACTATTTACACTAAATTTATACACTTATTATAAATTATTTATAATTAAGATTATTTACAATTAAGACTACATACAATTAGGATTTATATAACAGATTTTGTACTTGTTTAAGATTTATATGATAGACTTTTATGATTTATATAATTAAGAGTTAATTCTTATCTTAACTTGCATAACATTTTATGCAAATATTTTTAATATACCTGCGTATACTAACACTATTTATTTTTACTTCCTTTACTAATCCTTTCCTTAATATATACTATTTTTTTAATGAGTTTTTTAATGAAGGCTATGTATTTAGTAGGATACTGTAGAAAATTTAAGTCCTGAAGTTCCTATAGTTGTAAGCTTAGAAGAATATGGATTGCAAGAAGTTTTATTAAAACCGAATAGTATAAGCATTGGTACAGTGGATACATCACATGTACACTTAACTACTTCTGATGATCTTTGTTCATGTCCAATCACCATATCACTCGATGACAAGACAGTGTGAATGATAGAGGAAGATGCATCAGTAAAGAAAGATACAACTAATGAATCTAATGAAAATTTTGTAGAAAACTTAAGAGGAAATCATTCTATGATTTCCTAGGATGTTAATTATTTCCAAGTAGAATCAGACTCTGAAAATTGCTGTCCAAATGTGCAGGATGTATTCTACCAATACGAGTAAGTAAAATAATGATATAAACTAATAATTGATTCTATCGTTCCTTAATTATGCTATAACAGGTGCTAGGGCTAAATTGATCTTCACGGAACGCATATAGAGACAAAATAAAAACTTTATTGCTGCAACGCTTTGAGGGTATACAACCTATACCCTCCTCTGACTTAAATGATGCATTAGTGTATAAGACTATTAACCCTCAGGAGGAGGGTATAGGTTGTACACTCTCGAAACGTTGCAACAATAAAGTTTTTATTTTGCCTCTATATGCGTTCCGTAAAGATAATTTAGCCTTATCACCTGTTATAAGTAAAATAATGTATTATATTATGATTTTAATATTAGAAAGATGAATATAATGCAAAATATATGTTAAAATTTTAGATAAGAATTACCCTGCTAAAAATGACCGACTAATTCCGATTCATTTTGATTCAATTTTTTGGAATTCAATCGGTTTGAATAACGTTTTAATCGGGTCAATCGGATACCCGATTGAAATAAAAGGTAGAATCGGAATCAATCGGGAATTACGGGATTAATTGTAATCGTTTTCAATCGGTATGTATCGGGAATCGCGATTGCAATTCTTTTATCGGATTGAATTTGGTGCTTTCCGATTAGTTTGAAACGGAGGCAATCGGTCTGAGTCGGATTATTGTTCAATCGATTTTAATCGGGCAAAAAATATTTCCGTTGTAGTCGATTTTAATTGATTTTTATCGGGTGACTCGCTTTCTAAACCTTAATCGGTTTTGAATCGGAATTTTTCGATTAATTTGAATTGTATTGAATCGGTATGAATTGGATTATTGTTTAGTCTATTTTAATCGAACAAAAATTTTTTCTAAGGTAATCGGTTTTAATTGGTTTGTATCAGGTAGCTCGTTGCGAAACCTCTATTGGTTTTAATTAGGAATTTCCCGATTATTTTGAATCAGGATCAATAAGTATGAGTCGGATTATTGCTTAATCGATTTTAATCGGGCGAAAAGATTTTTCATGGTAATCGTTTTTAATCGGTTTGTATTCGGTCGCGAGTGAGAGAGAAAGAATCGCTACAGGAAAGGGCTGTCGAGTAGTCAGATCGATTTCCGCCGTTCGAAACGCCGTACGCGATTTACGAGAGAAGTACGTCCAGGCCTTTCCACATAGGTCCGTGCCTTCAGGTGAGTTTTAGGTGTCCGACGGGCGACGTATCAGAATTATCGTTACCATGACAACTTATCGATCAAGGTTCAAAGAATTGATTTTCAGAAAATAGAAAAGGTGCTTCAAAACTTACAAGTCATTATATTTCTTTTATTGTTTGAATAAAACTTTAATGGGGAAGATGTTTATGAAAGTTTAGAAAAAAATCTTTATGATTGGTCTCCGGCATCAAGTGATAGTGAATAAATAACTTTACAATTAGTATTATCGTAATTGTTCTTTTTCTATATGAAAAAATTATAAATTTTATTAAAAAGATCTTGGATTTCTTCTTTTATATCTCGAGCGTATTTACATAATTGCTCCCTACTTCTTAGGTACGTGGCAGAGGATATAATTTTTTTATGTCGCTGTCCTCTTTAAGGTTAGTGGTGAAAAATCTAAAAAAATCTTAGTCCGGTTCAGATTGATAACTTTTATTTAGTATATACAAGCAATAGGAAACGATAAAAAATATTGCACCCGATTAATCCCGATTCAGACTGATAACTTTTACTTGTCTTTGGTCGATAGAAAGCGATTAGAAATATTGCACCTGATGAATCACGATTCAAGCCGATTACCTTTGTCATTTGCCGATAGGGAACCATTATAAATATTTTACATGTTGCTGATAGAAAAATATTAAAAATGTTTCATCCGATTTATTCCGATTAAATCTGATTTCATTTATCTATTATTGGCTGATAAAAAACGATTTAAAAAATAAATTGGAGTGAATACAGATTCTTGATGTGGAAAATACATATTAAAAAGAATTACAACAACGGCATCGACCGATACCGATTGATTCCTATTAATCTTTTGCAATTCAAAACGATTAAAACGGATTAGTATTGACGACGTTGATTCTAATCGGTCTCGATCAATTTTAATCGTTATTACGAGTTGATCTTTTTTAATCGGGATTTCCCCGATCAAGATTCCGTATTCATTCCGATTCATTTTTTTTAATCGTTTTGAATCGGTCATTTTCAGCAAGGTAATTTATTCCTTTGGCATTCAAAAAGTGTCTAATTTGGCCTCAAAATAATGTAGACAATTCTACCAAAAAGAGGAGGAGAAAAAATCAGATTCCTGCGGTAGCAACTTCAAATGAGTGGCGAGCGTTTCATAAAAAATTACATGATAACAAATATAAAGCAGAAGAAGAAAAAGAGGACAGAAAAAATGGAAGATTGATGAAACGTAAAATTAAACAAGAGAAAGAAGAGAAGAAAAAAAGACGCAAAAAAAATGAAAAATTAAAATAAAAGGCTTTTTTTAATTTCTTAAAAACGTTTAAAAATGGTTAAAGCATTGTAGAATTCTGCCTTAACGTCTTACGCGGAGTATTCGAAAACTGGTTCCGTGTTATCGTCTTCAATAACTTATTTTTAATTCAATTAGTTTTTCAACTTTCTTTGCACAAAATTACAGAGAAAGCATTTCTTTATAGTTTAAAACAAAAATATTATTAATTTATTCAATATTTATATTTTTATGATGTTAATATGATGGTGCAAACCTTAAAGGGTTCGAAAACTGGTGCCTTAACGGTAATACTATTTATTATTCTATTTCGATGTATTTTATTTGCGCCATGCGGTCTTAACCTTGGTGGATAAACTAATTCTTGTAGAGGTTATTAATCGCCCTCTTGATATAGCATTTCATAGTGATCATGACTTTCTTAGTTCTTTGAGAGAGCTTTGTGGTGGTTATAGCCATAAGCTGATTATGGGTGATCTGAATGCAGATTTGTTATCAATGACTGGGGAGGCGGTGTTTGTTCGGCGACTAGCTGATGGTCGACATTATGCTTGTAGACAACACCGATACCTTACTAGACTTTAGGAACAATATGGTGCCTTTAAACTGTAGGCATAATGTCAATGATGTTACGATCGATCTTCAAGTTTCATCTAGACCAAAAAAACATTTACTTGTCGAAGCTATCATAAGATTAACTCAGATGATATTAATTAATTCTTGAGCCGCTGTGACTGGTCGTCTGTTGACCCACATACCTTAGCATCTGACTTAGACATAGATGGGGCGCTTGAATATCTTAGTGTTCATCTCAAGGAAGCTATAAATGAACTTGTTCCATTGAAAACTATAATTCCTCGTAGAGATAAAACTCCATGGGTCGGCACTGAGCTTCAACTACTCATTAACAAATGCAACGCAACGCATCGACGGTATAAAAGGATCGGGAGTGCTGCGCTGTTGGATGAGTTTCTCTGTTCACGCAATGAGGTCGAGGTGCGCATGGATCAGGAGCGCACCTCCTATCTTAGTGATCAACTGTTTGACGCTCTTGATCGCAAGAAGGATATTTAATGTGAAATGCGTAATCTCTACCTCCTGCCCAAGTGCAAGAAAGAGTTATATGGTTTCACCCCGGTCGAGCTTAACCCTCAATTTGCAGATATGTCAGTCGCACCCAACGCGAACATAGATAATGTATGATGACGACTTTTCATTTCACACTAGTTACCTTTCCAGATGTGGTTCTCGCCATGTCACATATTCGATACAGGCGAGAGGTGTGGATGACATTCCGCAAAGTGTTTTAGTGAACTCTCTGCTAGTATTGGGGAATTATATAAAGTCATTTATTTAACTCTTTATTTACTCAGCGTGTTTTTCCAGGTAACTGAAAGCAGGAGCAGTTAGGAGCTTTAAAAAAGATTAATACTCGGAAAGATTGTACATTATCAAATTACCAATTCTGCCTCCAGGACCGCCATTCTCGATCCTTTACAGGCAGGGTTCAGACAGCATCACAGTACTCACACAGCCCTGCTTAAGCTGGCTGATGACATACGAATAGGCATTGATAGATGGATGATCACATTGCTGTTGCTCTTTGACTTCAGCAAGGCGTTTGACACCACCTCTCCTTCGAGACTGTTGAGTAAACTGCGCGATCTCGGGTTCTCGAGGTCTGCACTCCTCTGGATTAAGTCGTATTTACAAGGCCGTACTCAACGCGTATTATCTAAAAATGGTTGTTCCTCGTGAGTTAAGATAAATTTGGGTGTGCCACAGGGGTCGGTCCTCGGGCCTTTGCTCTTCAGTCTCTACATCAATGACCTCAAAGATCTATTTGACTGTCGGGTCGTCAGGCATATACTATATGCCGATGACCTCCAGATTTATCTGCAGACTCCTGCAGATGAAATTCTGGAGGGAGTAGCTTGCTTGACTGATGCGGCACGATTGGTATTCGGGTGGGCCGAGCGCTTGTCCCTCCGTCTTAACTCTGGCAAGACTAAAGCAATTTCGTTTGGTTCTCTTAAATATGTTAATGATTTGGTTATAATGGGATTACCAGACGTTTATATGAGGGGGCGGAGCGCTCGTGCGGTTCTCCAGCACGGTCGTGAGTCTCGGTGTTGCTTAGATAGTAAATTAACGTGGAAACCGCAGGTCGATAGCGTAACCAAAAAAGTAAATAAAGCCCTTTATAGCCTGCGGTTTATAAGGGCATGTATCACCGAGACTTTACGCAGAAGGCTGGTTGAAGCTTTAGTCTTACCCCATCTTGACTATTGCGCTGTAGTGTGTCTTGACGCGCCCGACGAGCAGAGAACACGACTACAGAGACTTAATAATACATGTATGCGATTCATATACGGTGTTATGAGGGATGAGCACATCACCCCCTATAGAAAGCAGCTGGGATGGTTGCGCGTCGGCAGTCGAAGGATGTATTTTGCTGCCATTTTAATGTATAAAATCCTACGACTAAATGAACCAGGTTATTTAGCGGCTTTTTTTAATAAACACCAGCCCAAGTGCGCTAGCAGGGGTGATGCACAAGAACTCTCGGTGCCGGCAGGATGCACGGAAACTGGTATGAGATCTTTCCAAGTCCATTGTGCGCGCTCTTGGAACTCTCTCCCAGCCAATCTGCGCAAAATTCCATCTTTGCGCGGGTTCAAGACGGCGATGCTTAGTGTGTCGACGAATGAATGAGTAGAGTGAATGATTGACTTTTATTTTGAAATGTATTGTTATATGATAGATATCGACTGATTTTGTAACTTCTGTTTATTTGTATTTTATGTGACGCGCTGTAATATTAGTAATAGGTTTGTGCAATATTTTAAGACTGATTTGTAAATAGTTTAATATATCTTAGTAAGCAAATCTGTGATATCATAGTAAGTGCAATAATAATCTTGATTTGATGTAATTTTTATAGTAATTTTAAAGGAAAGTATGTGTAATTATGTATGTTATACTTTTTTGTAAATATTTACAAATAATCAAATGTCTATCTGTCTGTCTGTCCGTCTCTCTCTCTCTCTCCTCTCTCTCTCTCTCTCTCGCTCCCGCTCTCGTTATGTCCCTCTTCTCACAATTTAAAATGTATGCTTTTATAATGTTGGAATTATTGTGTATTAATATAAATTTTAATTTGATTACGCGCGAAATGTTTTTGTTTTGACTAGAAAGTCACCTACTCCAAAGTGATAAGAAGAAAATTCATTTGTAAATTCTTGACATTGCGTTGAAACTGTATATATATTATTTCTATTTTAGAAGAGGTGATATTAGTTCCTGGCTAAATATACTCATATTTTTTTCTTTTTATAAATAAATTTTGTATCGTCTTGTATTTTTTTTTTAATAATAACATTTAAAATATTTATAGATGAAGAAATCGATGTTCAATCTTTTAAATTATACAGCAAGCATTGCTCGATTAATTCCAAACAATAGTCCACAGCTTAAATTTTTAACAAAATTTAATAAATATATCGACGAAGAAAGTGAGGAGTCATGATCAGTAATAACATTTTTAATATAGTTAATCAGGATCAAATATCTCTTCTAAAATAGGAAGAATATGTATACAGTTTCGATGCAATATCGAGAATTTACAAACACATTTTTTTATGCTTTTATGATGCAGTATCTTAAAGTATATGAGGCATTACACGTGAAATGTCCAGTGGCCCAAAATAAGCGCGAAATAAGGTACTTTTAAACTAGCGTAAAAAAAAGATAAATATATGTGAAAAAATTTTATTAGGCATGGTTTTTGTAGATTTTGAGACGAGCTTTCCAATGGTACATTTTATATTCCCGAATATTCCCATTTTCATGGCGAAAATTCAAAAAGATAACTTTTTCTTCATTTTTCTCAAAGATGGACCAATTTTATCTTTTTTTAAGTGTGTTCAATCGAAAGTTGAGGTTTTTTTACATATAAATAATAATTAAAAAAAAGGGACTTTTTCGTTTTTTTCGAGATAGAGTATGTTAAAGACCACGCGAGCAGCCCCGCGCGGCGCCGCGTGGCGCGTCGACTTAGTTACACTGCACGGGCGTATCAACCTATATTATTCAACTTTCTACTCATTTTAACCCTTTCAGTCACAGAAGCCTATATATAGAAAATTTATCAATTAAACTCTATTTTTATGTTCTATCAACACTACAGTAACTAAAAATGCAGAAGTTTCAGGATTTTTAATGAGATATTAAAAAAATGACGAGAAAAATAAAAAAAATAGGTAGCCTGTATATATATATAGGCTTCTGTGACTGAAAGGGTTAATAGGGAAAATGTACCTTTTAATTTTTTAAGTCTTTATTTTTCTGTTATTTAACTTATGAAATAATTTAATAAATAATTATATAATAGGC
>UELU01136867.1:0-12071 GCA_900490025.1 Megastigmus dorsalis
AGTGAGAGGCAAGGGGGCTCACTATAAACAAGCACCCCAAATAGTGAGAGGCAAGGGGACTCACTAAAAACAAGCACCCCAAATAGTGAGAGTCAAGGGGACTCACTATAATCAAGCACCCCAAAGGAGACACAATTTTGCCACGTCCACGTCGTTGTCTTTGGGTTGCGTTAAGGGTAAAATAACAATGTGAACGCGGAAGTAAATAGATTTTGATTCGTCATGTTGGCTCCGCTATTGTGAATTTTCGAATTTTGAGGGCGGAATCGTATTCAGCGACCTCGAAAACCCCCAGTGCCCAATGTCACCCGATTCAAATAAGTTTTTGGATTTTTGTTCGGCCATATTGGATCCGCCATCTTGAATTTTCAAATTTTGAGGGCAGAATCGTAATCAGCGACCTAAAAAACCCCGGGATACCAATTTTCGTGAAGATCCGATTTTTTTTTATTTTATGCGAAACGTGAAATTTTGTTCGCCGCTTAATGGGTGAAAAACGCCATTTCTGGGGTGAAAATATTAATTGTTGTAAATTTGAAAAATTCGTCGTTCAATTACAGCTATTTAGTGCACTCATGGTGGAAAAAAAAGAGGGGTTCATTCGGCGTTTTCTATGAGAAAAGAAATCCTGAAAAAAAAATGTCTTCGATTTTTCGTGTTTTTTTTTTGTTTAAAAGCGGCCATATTTTTTTTTAGTGGAAAAATCGCAATTTCAACCCCAGGTTCTGAAAGAGCACACTGCAAAGTACGGGAGACCATATTTTTCATTTGAAAATTCTCGTTTTTTAATGATGAGAATTTGCCTTAAACATGATGAAAAAAAAATACGAGTCTCGGTCGTTAATGGGTTAAGTATAGAAAAGTATAGATAGATTGCATAAAACATGAAACAAATTGGTATTAATACATTGAAAAGTACATGTACGCAGGCACGCAGGCACATGAACATTTGTATACATGTTATAAAAACTGTATTTGTGCAGGCATACAGTTGATACAGTTTACAGAAAATGATAAACGAATTTATTGGATATTATAAAATATTTAATTCTATGAATAATATTAGAACGAATATGTAATATTACAAAAGCCCGCGACAAACTAAATGGATTAAAAAAAACAAAATACATGACTCGAACTCGACTAAGTAAAAAGGAGGGAAAAAAAAGGGGTTATATAGTAAATAATATGTACAGAATATATACTTATACTTACTCAAAATATCTTAGTAAAAGATCTTTTGATCTCGTCCTTCCCTGAAATTGATAAACTATTGCAATCCTTCGTAATATTTTTCTCTTATACGCACAAACACTTTGAAAGAATTCACTGAGCAAAAGAAACCAAAAGGTACCAAAGTTCAGAATCATTTGTAATGCGCGAGAATATCGCGAGATATGACGTCAATTCACTGTTTTATGACGAATTATTCCAGATTCGATTGATGATTCCCAATCTGTACTAAAGGGCTCAAATGTTACAGTGACGAAAATTGACAAACTGCGATAAATTACAAATTTCGTAATTATACTTTTAAATTTAAATTTATTAAATTTATGAGTCAATTAAAATGTCAGATTTGTGATATGATAGGTCACACTTAATAATTTATATAAAATAGCAGACAATACTTGAGCCCATTCGAAATTTTATATTTACATAAAATTATTAAATATGAATGCCTTATTACATATTATTTATACTTATTAAATATTACTCACAAAAAAATAGAAAGAGAAAAAGAATAAAAAAAGTAGTATTAAGTAGCACATATATATTAAACCACACCAATTATGTATTTAAAGTTTACAAAAATTTTTTACCATTTAGCAATAGTGAACAAGGAAAAAAATTCCCTATTTGTAATCGATCAACGATTAATTCATAACAAATTTTATAATTCCATTTATTAATAAAGCACTTTTAAAACTTCAATTACTCGTTGAACGAATGATTATATAAAATTTTTTGGATAATAAAATCCATAAAACTAAAACAGATAAAGAGAAAAAAAAGGAAACGAAAAGCATTCAAAACCAACGGAATACTTGTAGCATTGTAACAACAAATACATCCATGTAATTACAAATTTTACAAATTTACAAATTTCGTAATTATTCTTGTTTATTACAAGTATCAAAATTTTTGTCTAGTAAATAGTGAATCAAATTTGATCCATTATCTAATCCACAGATTACAAAATCTGGAATAAAGACTGCAGGTAATGAAGTAATGAATGAAAAACTATTTTTTCACTGCATTATATATTTTATTTTGAAGCATTATTATAATAAGAGTTTTAATGTTACATTATTTAAAATAATACAATTAATCATTAATAGACAGTGCTTTGATCATTCATCAGATATAATATATTTATTTTTTAAAACACAAAACAAATACTAAGAAAACAATAAGTTGTTAGAATTACAAAAATTAAAAATCTATGACGTTTATGAAAGACATAGTTAATGTGGTTTTTGTGTAAACCATCAATTTCTTTGAACATTTTTATACGTTCACCATTCTTTTGTGAGAACCACTTTGCAAGCTTTAATAAATTGAGTATCACAACCAAATATGTATTCTTATTTAGAACTTATTCGTTGTGTGGTAAAAAGTATTGAAATTATAAATATAAGTGACTGTTTTTAAGTACATTTGATGAACTCTGAAAATAATTAAACTATAAAAAATCAGATGATTGTTTCAGTTAATCTTACAGTATTAAAGTTAAAAGAATAAATTTCTTTTAACAACTATATAACTGTTCAATCGCGCTTCTCTTATGTTAGTTGATCGATGAATTAGATTAATATAATATTTCATTTACTTCTGTTGGTTAATAGTGCATCATCTTTAGATTGTGGAAGTCTTTTATATCTCTCTTGGGATACTACGTATACTGTTAGAAGCTGTTTTGGTTCATCTGGCATAATAAGCATTTCATTGTTAACCAGAATCTGAGGCATGTTGTTCATTTGACTAGGGAGTTTTATGGTTGTTGCTGTAGATCGTACATTAGATGATTGTTCCAAAGCATATAAATTTGCATATGTGCCAAGAATCATAATCCATATGCCAATAAATAAAATAATCTGTAATTGAATGTGATTAAATAATAAAGCAATCATTTACCATAGTATTCCAAAAATTTTTATATATGTATGCATATACTGCGCTAACAGTCTTTCATTTGTGTTTTTGTTGCTAATCGATACAAAAAATGTAGCAGGAAATATAAGACACATGATAACACCAATCGTAGATCCAACAATACCCAATACTAACTCAATATTGGGAATTAATACTCCAGAAATTAACGCTATTGTTACAATGAAGGTAGTAAGACACCTAAATCTTGCTGCACTTATATAACTAGTTGAATTTTCATGAGCATATCCCTGTGTTAAACAAAATTAATTATTATTACATAAAATAATTATCTATATAAATACTATTATCAACATTACTAGTTTATTTAACAAGGTTTTAATTTCTATAAAGGTAATGCAATATCTTTACTTTATAAGACAGCAGGTGTAACTTTGAAATAATATAACTACTCATAAAGTAAAAAATGATAGCATACGCGTTTAAAAAGTAAGGAATTAAGACTCGCTTGACATGGAAAGATGACTAGTGGAAAACTGAATGCCACTGAAAGCACAAATCCTATTTTGATTATTTCAGAAGTCATACTTGATTCAAACCTCATCAAAATATTTGCTGGAAAAAATTAATACAAAGTTTTTACAGATTTTTAGATTATTGAATGTAAATGTTCATAGTTGCATAACGAATACATGTATAAGATCGAGTACAAAAACCAATGTATCCAAAAAATCCTACCCAAAGATAAACTAAAGTACAAATATTTAATACTCCTCGAACTACCTCATTCATTTTTTCCAAAGTAGCATTAGGTATTGCTTCATAAATTTCAAGCAGCTGAGTCTTTACTTTACTTACTCTTTGTTGCGCTTGGTGTGACTACCCTTTCGCTATCACACTCTCTCTCTCTCGGTCTATCTCTGTCATCGAGTGAAGATTGCACTGGCTGCAGTCTAGTGCAATACAAAAAGGCTCCGCTGGTGGTTCACACTCACATACTCACACAGGTAGAATCGCGCGTCTCGGTTATCGTCTAAGTGCTTTCCCTCTCACGGCGGAAAACGAATGTTTCTCATCTCATATATGCTGATGATCTTCAGCTATACGCGCAGTTTCCAGAATATATTATATGCGATATGATTTATCGACTCCTCAAGGTTGCTTTTCACAGCGATCCTGGGTTTATATCTTTCTTACGCGATGTTTGTGGTGATTATAGTCACAAAATTATGATGAGTGATCAGAATGCACATCTGTTGTCGGCGTCCGTTGATTTAGAGTTCGTTCAGCGACTTGTCCAGCGCGGCTCGACGCACAATATAAACATCTTATACATGTATTAACGTAATATTTATGGACAATAACGATACTACATTTGACGCTGGGAACAATTGGACGCCATTTCACAGCAGGCATGGCATCATTGATGCGACTATAACTTGTAACGTTTATCCCTTCCTCCGGATGCTCAAGTATACCAGGATTCTTGGGGAGGGAGATATTTTAATAAGCAAAAGAATAATATATATATATATATTTAAAGAATAGATTTATTTGGTCCTTTGGTGATATAAAGCGATATCTGTAATGATAAAAATGAAATATGAAAGATTAAGAGATAAGGAAATATAATAACGAAACGTTGCTTCTTAATTACTGTACACAAATTATTCGTATGCGTATTCGTATAGCGCGTAGCCTGGTTGCGAGTAGTGTACGCACTACAACAATGGTGCGCTCGTGTGAGTGTTCACGCATGAGCACGGGCGTGCCGTTGCAAACTTCATGATGCATCGCCTTTCAAAGGTATATTTTCTTAAAGAAAATCAAGACAATGCCACTGATCAGTCTGCAATTAATAATAGTCCTGAAGCATCAGTTTTAGTTGGAAACAGTTATGTAAAGGTTTCGGAGAATAATACAAATAGTAGCCAAGCTAAACAGAAAATATTATTTGGTAGGACCCCTATGTTCATAGAGGTGGGGTTACTCTATACCTAAAATCACATTTAAAATGAAAATACTAGCTACATCCAATTCTGAATGCAGTGAAATATAGCTTTCTTGAAAGATTGAACTCTTACATACTTTTTGTGGGTTTTACAGCCGTAAAATTTTGATGGGAGGTCTAAATGCTGATTATTATTAGCTAAGCTCTTTCACTGTAACTAGTGCAATACGGACCCACCCGGAGAAAAGAAATGCTAGATATACTGAAGACTTACGCGCGAATGTTACGCGACAAGTAAGCGCTCCTCTGTAAATTCAACATTTCAACTTGAGTAATTTTAACATGGGTACTGAAATATAAACAAAGGACTTGCATCATTCGCATAATAATAAAAACACTCATCTTTTGATTTATTAACTAACTTGAAAATTAAGCCTTCTTGAGCCCTTATTACATAATATTGTGAATTAATCATATCGAAATTCGAAAATTCATAACGTGCTTTTATCATTTGATTAACATTAGAAACAGGATTTGGTTTTGTATTTTTAGTCCTATTAAAAAATATGAGTGGTGCAAGGGTAATGACGTGTTCTGAGTGTCTCGATTTTCTAAGTAAGTATAAAAGGGTAATAAGTGAAATTAAAAATTCTAAAGAGAGCGAAGTGAAGTGAAAGAAGTGAGAATAAAAGAGAATGATAAATCAAAGAAAAGGAAGGGTAGGAAAAATTGGTAAAGGCAGTAAAAAAATACGAGTAGTGTGGGGAGAGAATGTAGAATGTAGAATTTTTTATTGGAGACCGGGGGGTTTTAACCCAGTTGGCCTATTTGCATGGTACATTTGCATAATTATTATAAAAGAAAAAACAATATAGTAAAATAATACATAAAAATAACAGTAAAATATATACTTTAAAAATAAAAACAAATAATATATAAATTTAAATATGAGATTGAATTTGAGACCCGATTATACTGCCAATAAATAATGAAAAAAGGAAACGAGATGCAATTGTGAATAAAATTTGGCTAGGATGATGGCTCTAATGATGTCCTCAGATGTCGCTCACCTCAGCCGTCCACTCTCAGGCCCTCAAGCTCCACTCGTGCGTTCCAGTCGGCTCAGTCGCCTACTTGAAAGCGGGTAAAGAAGTTGGCCTTGAAGCTAGGCACACGATCCGGGTCGAACTCCAGAGGCTCCAGCTGATTTAACCCTTTTCGTCCCAAGATGACAAAAATTTTACTAAATATTTAGTGCCATAACTTTGTAACTAAACTTGCCAGAAAAAAATCGCAATATTTAAAGTCTCCTCTTTCGAATGCCGTTGTTAAAATTGGCTTACGATTTTCCTGGAAAAAGTTATGACGAGTTTTTCACCAAAAAGCATGAAATTTTCAAAATTTTTCTTGAAAAATGTCAAATTTTGAACATGAAAGAGAGGAGCCCGATAATTGGAAATACCTTAAAGGGTGACATTAGTATCTGCCCATCAAAATGCCATTGAGGTTTTTTCGAAATTCAAGATGGCGGATTCAAAATGGCGCCCTAAAAGTGAAAATATCGTAAAAACGCGGATTTCTTTACAAATACTATATATTTTTATGCAAAAAATACCGTGTCTTATCATTATAGTCATTATAAATTGTAACAATAAGATGTTTTTGTCAAAATTTAATTGAAATTTTTCCAAAATTCAAGATGGCGATGTGAAAATGCCGTTCAAAACCTATAAAAAGTCTATAAATGCGTATAATTCTATGTGAATGTGTACATTTCCATTACGAATGAATGGCATATGATCGTTTATATATATTTATTTTTATACATATGATCAATTTATATATATATGGGTCGTTTTTTGCCGATCCTCCAAGTGCGGCGCGCAAGCTTCAAAATATGATGTTTTCGGCTTATATTTACAGTACTTAGCAGTAATGAAAAAAAATACCGAATAAACGTTTTCGATGTAAAATTTTCTCAGCTTTTCAATGGTGCGGTTATGTTTTTCAAAATTTTCCATATTCACCCTTAAAAATCACAAAACGTGTTATATTTCGAAAACTATAGTTTTTACAATATTTTTTACAATATCATTTGCATTCTGTGCACAAGACTTTTTTCTATTTAAAATTCCTTCAGCTATCGATTGGAAGGGTAAAAAAAATTGTAAAAAATATAGTCATCTTGGGACGAAAAGGGTTAAGAGATTGGACGTGCTGATGATAAAGGATCGCTGCATGGCCTCGGTTCTAGGCGTGGAGTATGTGAGGACCCTAGGAGGAAAACGAATGGAAGAGCGCGTGCACACGACAACGTTCAAACGCGTGAAATTAACGGCGAGATAAGTTGGGTTGCGGTACACCAAGATGTTGAACGCCAGAGAGCCTATGAAGAACTCTCGGCGTTTGACGATACGGCGTTTCTCGTACGAGAGTAATTATCACACCAAGATTCTGAACATGGGTTGCGTAAGGAACAGGAACCCCGCGAAGTGTAAATTTGGGGATGCTCTCGAGGTCAAGGCGAGAAATGAAGGCTTAGCTACCCAAGAGCATAGCCTTGGTCTTCGCGAGGTTAAGAGAGAGACCGTTCTCGGCGGCCCAGATAGCCATCGCATCTGCGTCATGAGTAATCGCATCGATGCCCTTACGAAGGTCGGCAGGCGTAATGAGTGGTAAATTTAAGTGTCATCGGCGAAGATCATGTGCTGCGCGACACTCAGAATTGACGGCAAATTATTAATGAAAGCGATGAAAAGCAGGGGGCCTAGGACACTTCCCCGCGGAACGTCGGCCAAGACCCTGAGCCAATCTGAGGTCGCGCCACCTTCATCCACCACCGCTTGCAGACAATCATATAAGTAAGCGTAAAAACACGCGAGGGTAGCGTCCGAGCACATAAGGCGCTTGAAGTTCAAGAGCAGGAGACCGTGGGGAACCGTATCAAATGCTTTTGAGAAGTCAAAGAGTACAAGCACGGTTATCATGCGCTTGTCAATGGCCGCCCTCACGTCATCCGAAACCCCCAAGAGTGTCGTCTGGGTGTTGTGACCCTTACGGAAGCTGGCCTGTTGAGAACCAAGAAGACCAAAAGTCTCCAAATGCCGAGAAAATTGGGCATGAGCAATGCGCTCGACATGACAGCCGACTTCGCGTAAGGAAATAGAAGGGCTCGCCTCCACAAGTCCGGGATAACGGCGTTTCTTAGCGAAGAATTGAAGAGAGAAGTGAGCGGAGCGGCTAACAGTGGAGCTGCTAGCTTGAGCATTTCCGCCGAAATGCCGTCAGGCCCGGTGGCCTGGCAGATTGGCCTACGGATGACCGGCAAAACCTCTCGCGGCGAGACTGTCGAGAAGCTGAATGTTAGACCATCCGAGGCATTTGGAGATACCAGTGAGAGCCTCTGTAGCGTGGCAGGCGAAAGGGGCACTGCACATGTGGCTACACCGGCATAATGCGGATTTAGATCTGAAACCTGTTTCGAGACAGAGATACCCATCTTCCTCAGCTCACGCCTTGGCGGAGGCATTTGGAGCGTTGGCGAAGCGATCTGTGTAAAATTGGTTTTTGGCTGAATCGATTGAGCTGCAGACCTCTCTGCGAGCTGATTTAAAGCGCTCAAGGTCAGCGTTAGAGCCTATTGGCAGCTCTGAAGCACCTATCTCACTCATGCATAAGTCGCCTGATATCAAGAGAAACCCATGGCTTCCGAGAGTTTGAGTTTGATCGAGCAGAGAGAGGCTACTTCGTCGAACGAGGAAAGAATTGTATAAGAAAGAATAACTGTTAGAGAGTTTACTCGAGAAGTTACAGAGGGGTAATGGTTAAAAGCAGGAGATGAATAAGTATCGAGTAAAGCTGCGATGGATTCCTGTGGGTCGGCCGAAAAATTATTGCTTAAGTGGTGACAGATCTAGCTGGTCAGACGTTCGATCATGATGGGATTTAGAGAACGCGACTGAATTGTTCTCTGCTCATTTGGACGGACAGAAAATTTGACTGTAATGTTTGTGAGGTCATGACCAGCTATGAAGGGTGAAGAGGATTTTGTGTACTGTATGAGAGATGAAGAATCGTCAATTATGAAGAGGTTGTAACCAGTTCACCATACCTAAAACATACAAATATTAAAATCATTATTATTATTTAATTTTATTTATATATTTAGTTATTAATCAATTATTATTCAGTTATCAATAAGTTTATTTAAATTAATATACAGTACCAAATAACCACCATTCATTAAGCACCTAAAATAAAAAAAGAATTATTATAAATTATATCAAATATTTATTAACTAACAATTAATGGACTAAATTAAACACAAACATTTCACAATTTTAGTACATTACCTTTCAACCAATATTTGAATTATCGCGATACTACTAGTCACGGCGCATGTCACCAGACCAGTCACATAGCCAGGTACCACCGCGATGTATTTGAAGATTTCATACTTTCGCGCTAGACGCAGAAACCATGCACATCCAAAGTAGAACACGGCAGGCAACATGACGATATCAAACACTTGGCAGCAAAATGAGGTTATAGCATCAATCCGGGACCAGAATCTGAGGAGTGAAAGAAACAATAAATTAACACCAGCAATAACATAAAGACAAAACAAAAGAAATTAGAAAATAAATGAAAATACAAACACATAAAGGAAAAGCAACGATCACACAGTAACAAATGCTACCAACAAAAACAAAATTACAGAATACACACACACATACAGCAACTGACAGAAAAAAACACTAAAAACGACTATATAAAACACAACATGCACAAAACATAACCCCAAAAAGATCACAATGATAAAATGAATCAAATTTAATATAGAACAAACTGACTCTTACTTATATGATGCGAATAAGATTTTCTTCATACTCACGCACACTACGGTATACACAATTTACCGGGAAAATCCTCCGCAAGGCTCGATTTTCACGGTAAATGTCGAGTATAAAAGGACCCGCAATCCTTCGACAAGACACTTCTGTTCCACCTGCCGAATAGGCAGGTAAGCAGCAAAGTAAAGTATCCCCAGTGGAGAGCTTTTTCCAAGTCGTATTCGAAAGAATACGGCGATGAGAATAGAGGCAGGCTTATCCAAGTGGAGAATGCTGCTGCTTCTCAATCCTTCTCCTTGATACAAGAAGAAAGGCAGGCTTATTCAAAGTGAAGAACGCTTGCCACTTCTTGAATCCTTTCACATACCCACTCCTTAAAAAACCATTTAGCTGCGCGAATCGCGTGTTACATTGTATTAAAAAACTTCTGCCTTAAATGCACTTCGAGACACCGGCACATTACACACGAATTTACGCACACAGCTGATTGGTCGGAGCAAATCAAAACACATGTTCAAACATAGCGACACCTAACATACACCGGATAAATTAAAGTTTAAGTGACCGACTTTAGATTGTTCGCGCCAAATTAAAAAGCTAAATTATATAATTTTGAACTTGTAATTTATACTTGCTCAATTTCAAGACAAGTAAATAAATAGAATTGTTAATTTAAATAAACAAACTATATTGTTGTATATAAAGTAGATATACTATCTCTTTATTTTATAATCCTTACCTTTTTTCTCAGTCCTTATTATTATTATTATCATTATTATATAAATAAGAGAACCTTACATTTGGTACCCCTGGTGGGACTGAGAAATTAAGGTAAAAGGAATGAATAATTAAATTTTAATTATGGAGATTGTAATAAACAAATTAAGATAGAAATAAAAGAGAAAGTAGGGTAAAAAACTTTATTAAATCAAACAATCCAATTGATATAAAATAAAATCTCGAATATGAAATATAATTTTAGTATTTACAAAACAATATAATGCAACCAATTAAAATAACCTTTACGTTGTCATAAAAATACAAAAAAACAGAAAAATATCGAACTCAGAGGTTAAAAGAAAGAATACAACTCTTAGAAGCAGTGAAGAAGACGATATGCACTCGCATGAACAAACTGTCCATAAATGAATAACATACAATTAATGATAAAGATAAATAAATAAGAAAATTAGTAATAATTAGAGAATAATAAAAATAAACAAAAATAAACCATCTACATTCTAAACCCCAAAGTAGAAAAATTGACGCAGAAAACTAGGAATTGAGAGATTCCTACTTTAGAGCAGTAAAAAAGTAGAAATATTAATATTAATATTAATACCTACTTTAGAGCAGTAAAAAAGTAGAAATATAAATATTAATATTTCTACTTCAGTAAAGTAGAAAATGCGATATTCCTACTTTAGTAAAGTAGAAAATGCGATTTTCCTACTTTAGTGAAGTAGAAAATATAATGCCGATGTTTGAAAAGTAAAAATAATTATATTTCTACTTTTGTAAAGTGTATATGGTCCTAATATACGGAAAAAAACTTAGATATTTATTCTAATATGTATGTCTGTGATAAAATAATTAATAATAACCTAACCTATAAAAATACCTTCTAAAAATAAATTATGGTTTATATTTATAATAAAAATCTTTATTCAATTTTTTTACAACCAACTCTTAGAAATATATATGAATAAATAGCTTCTTTTTTAATTTTTAGTTTTGGTATGCTTCAAAATCTTTGAAAACTTCTCACTCGTACCTATTGTAATTATCAAAATTTCACAAATGCTTTTCTCTAAAACTAAGGAAGATAAAAGAGCTTAATTATAGTGTTTTGAAAATGCTTTTTGCTGCACAATATCATGGCATTGTTTTCAATAACTTGCGTATTGATTTTTACTGATAAAAAATTTAAGTGATTGTTTGATTAGGTGAGGCTATACTAATTTCTTAGTATAGCCTCACCTAATCAAACAATCACTTAAATTTTTTATCAGTAAAAATCAATACGCAAGTTATTGAAAACAATGCCATGATATTGTGCAGCAAAAAGCATTTTCAAAACACTATAATTAAGCTCTTTTATCTTCCTTAGTTTTAGAGAAAAGCATTTGTGAAATTTTGATAATTACAATAGG
>UELU01136868.1:0-55916 GCA_900490025.1 Megastigmus dorsalis
CTAAACAAATACTTAAAATTATTCAAATCCCAAATACAGGTGCACTACCTCTGTGAATTATCTATCACTTGGCAAAGTTACAAGTAAATATTTCAAGTACACCCTTAAAAATTTCTGCACCGAAAAAACGCACTCATTTCGATGCAAATACTTATTTTTTCGGTGCAGAAATTTTTGAAGGTGTCCTTGAAATATTCACTTGAAATTTTGCTGGAAGATAGATAATTAATAGACGAAGTGCACCTGTATTTGGGATTTGCATAATTTTACCTATTTATTTAGTTATTACTAATTATTCATATCCGATCGGTAAAACAGTTTGAGTGGTAACTGTAGGACTTTGACACCCCCTTAAAGTATAATTCCTCTACAATCAAATTTCAATCTTCTTCATTTAAACAGAATCGAAGGAAACAGATTTTATTCTTCATTCAAGAAGAAAAAATTTACTTGTCCAAACAAAATTATTTTCTTCTTAATTCAAGTGGATTCTGCTTGCATCAAGTATCTATTTTTCTCAGTGTAGTTTTAAATAGGTTAAATGTTTTATATTAAAAAACAGGAATGAAATTCATTAATTCTACTATAAAAGAGAGTTTAGTCACTATAGGCTGTCCTTTTGAGGTAGAAATCTAGTTGTCCACCGCCAGATTGAATTGGAAAAGTTCATATGAATTATTATTCTTAAGCCAATTAAATTCATTTAAACCTTGTATATCTAATTTATTTAGTAGTAAATGCATTTTATATCCATTAAACATATGTGTAATTGAATGCAAATAAAAATGTAACCTCCGAAAGGCGTATTTAACGGTTTAGTCGGCCACAGCCATTTACATAGACCGTTTACTGGCAATAATTTAATCGGTCAACTTTTAACTGCAGCCTAAATTTAGTTTTTATTAAGTATTTGATGTGACAGATATTTTCGTGTTATTTTATTTTAACCTTGCAAATGAGGCTTTCGCGTTAAGTGGCCGACAACTGGTGCACCCCCCCCCCCCTATAAATTATAAAATTTATATCCGTAGAGTCACGAAATGTAATTTCTCAACCGAACAGTTTTCTAACAATAAAAGGTCAATGCCCTTAAATAAGATATAAAATATCGTACCCTGGCAAATCTCAGCGTGATTCCCGTCATATCCTTGTTTAGTTGTAACAGATTGTCATCATTCTTTATGATCAGCTTCTCTCCCGGCTTCCAAATAGCCAGATCAACAACTTCGGTAGCGTTCTTTAAAATGGAATAATACTTTTTCACGGTGAATTGTTTTGTACACTTGACCACCATTCTAGTATCCATACGCAGATTGAATGGATTACCCTTCGGCCTCTCGCAGTTGATACCAGACTTTTCACCGATCATGGCGAACCAAGCATGGCCCGACATGTTCTTATCTTTCGTTGCGTTTTGCAGACGTGCCAAACTTTCTGGATCATTTACATAGATAATTATAAGTGGCTCCATTGACTTTGTCTCAAGATCTTCGGTTTGGTGATGCAGTACTCGGTGAAAATCTTCAAAGCCGATAGCTTGTGACATTACGCCGTTGCGCGAGAATTCCCTTATGGTCATTCCCAGAATGGTTTCGGACTTCAAGTCTTCGATGAAAAGATTATTAAAAATGATTAAGAATTTTATATAGAGATTGGTTATTAAAAATATAGTAACCTATTGGCTAAAATGTTAGTTACTTAATAGTTATCAATGCTTTTATATTTATTTTTGTAAATACTTGAGTAAATAATTATGCTTTAGAAAAATCAATATTAGTTTATGAATGTAATCTAAGGTCATAAAGCAATGTTTTTGTTCACTATTTAATTAACAGATCTCTTAAATGAGTGATAAACAGAATTCGTATTCATGATGGTAATAAAGATTTTCCTTTTTGTTTTTTGTTAAATTATTTATAACGCTTCAGAAACCCAATAAAAGATAGTAAAGGAATAGGGTACTTTACCATAAATATGTTCGCTAAAAGAAAGAATAACACTCGATGATTTATAAAAATAGCGCACATCGGAAACTAAAGAAACAATATCTACATTCCCAATTTCTCGAGTATCGCCGATTCGTCCCCAACTTGCAATCAAAGCTACGTAAGCTAATGCCAATTGACATTTCATTTTTCAAATAATTTAATACCTCTCACCGCAGTGCCTACTGCTCGTCCTCTGTTTACTAAGCACTATACAACTTACATTGTAATGCACTTTGTACGCTGCAAGATAATCAGATAATTGAGTAGATCAATACTAAACAGTTATTGCTTCAAAGCAACTACTACTTTAATATGATTTGCCATTTCTATTTAGATTTGCTCCAGATCTTTTTTTTCTAGGTCACTTGGTTGCTATTACTTGCACTTACTCTCGCACTTACTAATGTAATTTTTATTCTTCTTTGGGATTCTATTTTGCGTGGGTTGGGTTGGGTTATTTCAAACGCATTTCTTTTCGAATCTTTCCCATGCCAATAATATTTCTAATATATAATAATGTGAATATTAGGTAGTTCTGATATTCTACTTAAAATTTCATAAAATACTCAAAATAAAAATTTCTTAGGATTGAGTATTCATTGGTTTTGATAACTTGCATAAAAAAGTAATAGACATTCTGTAAGAGTTATTGTTATATCACGTAATTTAATTGATTTATCATTTTCATTTGTAAATATTAAAATTGACGCATTATAGAAAATGCAATCTTTATAAATTAATACGAAGAAATAAAAACTATTTTTCTAATTGCGAATTGAACATAAAGCTGTAGAAACCTATGATTCGAATATAAAAATAAACTCGTTTAATTTTATAGCTGTTTTATTATTCATATATCTGAGATAGTAGTTTGTTCATATGAAGATAAATATGAAGTATTGCGCAGTGAGTTCCGTTTGCATACGTTATCTTTTAATGTATTGTGAAAAAAAATCATAAAACAAGATCAACAAAACGTTTTAGAAAAGTTGTTTAACGTTCAATCAAAGTATTTTTATACTCCTAGAAAAATGTTTGTCACCTATATAATTTTCCATTCAAATTTAGTCCCGTATTTATACAGAGAGCATTTTCATCTTGTAAATAATTATTATTTGACAAACAAATATTGTCGTTAAAATCCAAACAATCCTTTATGAGAAGCAAGCACAGACTTATTGGTCAACAGTAAAGCAATAACTGATATAACCCGTTAATAAACTCAATTAAAGGTCCAAATTAAGTAATAGATTCTGAGAACTAATCAGATTGTTAGCGGGTCATTCGGCATAATAAATTTGACTTAGGACGCAGGGAGAGCAGTGAACAGCTTTCTGTTCTACATTTGTCTAATGGAAACTGTGCATTTATGTTTACGTTCTTTTCCGTTATGATCCTCGTAAAATTAGTTCAGTGCTTACTCATGTCTTTATAGATGCCTATGACGGTAGGTAGATTTTCTTCGATTGCCTTGTTTGTGTTGAAATAATAAGCCTATTTGAATGACTGCATCATTTTCTTTGATGCGGATGTAAAATAGAGTAAATAAATTGTTCTATAAAGTTAATTCTACTTGAACTATTTACGCAGTTTTATTACAACTTTTGTTGTTTAATGCATATGATGGAAGTTATAAGTTTACTGTTCATGACAGAGTGAACTTAAATTATCGAGTCCAGGTTTGCGTGAAACTATTTTTAATGAATTTCAGCATTCTCGTTGGCACATAAGGGTGTATAATCTAAATGTATTTACTAAAATTAAACTATGAAGTAATGCAAAAATATGGATTGCATAACAGATTCTACATATATAATTCACATCCGGGATGAACAGAAAATCATAAAACGAATGGTATAATCTTTTGTACTCGGAAATGAATGAATGTTTTGTTTACAGCAAGCTCCATTCATGACGAACAACGCGGGAATCATTAATGTATTCATTCTCAATCAATCATTCGTCGCTGTACAGTAAAGTTAATTTTAATAAGGTACAATGTGTTTTTGACCTAAAATTCTTCCTTCTTATAGTCAAACTGATCCGCTAATTTTTCTTAGCTGGCTTTTAAGGGGAAGCAGTAGCGTCCCCCCTCCTCAGGCTGTTCGATCTATTTCTATGTTCCAGTTAATTTAAAAAACGATAAATCACATAAGCCCCATCTTACACAAAATGATTAAAAGCAACGAGTACTACGCTGGTCAAGTCCAGATATTACGCAAAATTATAAATATTAAAAGTTATAAACACATGTAGATGTAACCGTAATTTTGAGGTTAGCTGTCAATGCGTAAACGCCTCTTACTGATTCCAATTAATAGAAAAAACGACAAATGAGGTCGACTTCAGCTAGCACAGGACGATTCATTGTATCGAGCACTGCGCCGCTCAAGTTCAAATACTAATTTTCGATGTAAATAGAAAAAGATATCAGCGAAAGAAAAAGTACGTTTGTCGCTACTGCACCTCCTTAACACCTTATTTTGAGCTTCAACCGATTTAAACGAGTAGTAAAGTCACTTATATTTCAAAGATAAAAATAACAGCAGTTAACACACAAAAATTGGAAAGCATTTCACTGTTGAAAGATTTTGTTTATAATTCAAGTTATCAAAACATTGTGCTATTTTCGGCGAAGAAACCTTTTTTCTCCAAAAATTATTAGATGAAATTATTACAAGATGATCAGTATGTTATCTATGATTATTAACTACATGAAAGTGACTCGATAGTTAATTGTTAAGACTTACAATTAGATCTTTACAAATATTTTAAAAACATCGCATTCTAAATTGACGAAATAGTAATAAAGTTCTTCGTTATATTTCTAATATACATTATCCAATTTGGTAAGAAATAGACTTGCTATAGACAAAAATATTTCTACTGTAGTGAGGAACTATATTCATGAACTTGATTAATGTATAGTTTATTCTCGGTGAATTACACGACAGCACTCTATATTTATAAATTTCAGTTACCAGGAACTGCAAATATTATCTTCTTCATTCATTAAGAAGTAATCTTACATAAGATTTTATTAACCGGTATTTATTTCTATTGGTTCAAAAAGAAAACGTCTCATTTGTGGTGCATCCTCTGATCTCATCATTGAACTAAAACTAATAAATTTTTTATCTTCAAAAAATTAAGTTCGACTCATCATCATTTTTTCATTACTGATAGAAATACCTATTTTATGATCAAAAGAATTTTTATTTCAACATCCTATTTGCCATTACATTTCCTTGAATGAAAAAGATATATTTCTTTGGAGGAATAAATTCTTTGACCTCAAATAATTATCCTAAAATGGTATCATGAAACTCACACGAATGCCTGTACGTATTTCAGGATGTTGTCCATCAAGCTTTACAAATCTCTAAGAAATCGGCATGCTCTGGATTTCTTCCTCGGTAACTTAGTATCACCTCCCATAAACAGTCCACTTAAATTCAAGGGAAAGCTTCCTCCACAACTCACTTACCAACCATTTCTCCGTTAGTAGCCGTCAGAATTATACATATAAATAAGCTGCGAGGAATGGAAATACCCGGGAGAGCAATTGGACCTAACGAATTAAGTGTCGTCTCCCCCAAATAATATCTCGTTATCACACACGTATGCTCCGGGATATAAAAGATGGACGAGGCCGAAGATGGCTTTCAGTTGTCCTGTGATGCGCCATCGTCTCTATATACCGATGAGTTTAGATTTTGGTTGTGAATTTTTGGTGATTATTTGTGAGGAAAATGACAGCAACTACTGCAGTGTGCTGTTGGCTGCTACTGGTGATCGCTGGGACGTCCAGTTTCGCTGACGCCAAGAACCTCTGTAAGTACAATGCCGCGCTCGAACATTATTTTGTTGTGTTAAGTGCAATATTTTGCGTATCAAAATTGCCGAGCTTGTTCTGGACAAATCACTTTAACTAGCGTATAAATAATAATAGCTTATATTTATGATACATTCGAGAGAATAGAAGATATTGTTTAGGATTTGGTAAATAATAAAATGGACATTTCCGCTTCTTAGACTTGGTGATTTAAGTCAATCTTAAGAGGTTGAAGATTCTAGGTCACTGCACATAAAGTTTATCTTGTTATAGAAGTTAATTTAAACGTGAGATGGTTCTTTGAAAATTTTCAATGATAGAAACTTTGACACTGATAATTTTTAATTGTCAAGAAAACTGAAAATCGTGAATCGAGAAAAGTGTCCAGCGCGCTCAATACGCAATCTGAAATAGTTACGCAAACTTCATACATGATGTAGTTGCATTAAATTTACGATGACCTCAGACTTAAATTTGATTGAATCGCTTTAACACTTTATGCGCACAATGTTCCAGAATCTTCAGTCTTTCAAAACTATTAAGGAGAAGCAAAAGTCCTATTACACGTTTAAAATTATAAGAAATATAATTGTAAATGCTTAATTATTTTAAATGGATAGAGAAAATCGAGGTGCCATTCGATACTCTTGACTTTTTCCGTAAAAATAATCCCACATTATAGTTTTTCTTTGAAAACGGAACACACAGTTATAATCAAAACTCTGCACCTTCAGTTCAACTACTAAATATAAAATATACACATCCAGAGTTTGACAATCTTACCAAGTAGATAGTTTCATCCAGATAGTTTTTATACATTCAAAGTAAATATGTTTCTCAGCATCAAAGGAAGCAGAATCCGGGGATACTAAATATGTATTCTTCCTGTCGAGGAATAGCCTGTGGCGAGCGAAGCTGGTCAAAGACGAAATTACTAATGAAGAGCTGGTACTGCCAAAGGATGATCGAGTATTGAACTACTTTTTGGATAGTGCAGATAATCGTCTCTATTGGGTGGACAAACAGGGTTCGATGTTTGCCCGCAGTGCCATCGGCGAGTCCACCGACAAGTTTCTTTTCAACTTCTTCCCGAGCGACAAAGTAGCACTGGACACATTCACCAACCAGTTCTATGTGATAGACCCCTTTTTAGTGTCCATAAATGTTATTGATTCAGGAGGCGATAGAAGCAATGTCATATTTTCTTCAGGGGATGAAGTCGCTCATTTAATAAAAGTCCGGCTGGACCCTTCGGCAGGACTTATGTTCGTTTTGAGCTACTACAATGAAAAAAATAACGTGAGGAATTATTTCCGAAAGCTTTTTACTCATTTGTATTTCCAGATATCATCGGGCATTTTAGAGTTCCCTGCTGCAAATTCTCGAGTAAACCCGATTAAAATCTAATTGATAACGAAACCATATTAAAGCTGATTTCTAATTATTCCATCCAGAGTACTTTAATTCGTATAATATACTGATTAAGTTCGAATACTACAATTTAATTACTGCAGATACTCGAATTCAATTCTAGGTACTAGAAGACATTTTTCTAAGTTTCAATAAAACTGAAGTCCATGATCTAAAAACTTTAAAGATGTAAATGTATAGATAACTCCAACGAAATCGACTGTCCATTTCACTTACAACACGCAAGAATTTAGTTCAATAATTCTATTTTGTTATAGAATAAAATTCAAATTAGCTATGTATTTTATTATTTTTGCCTTTTTTATATAATCCTTTATATAATGTTGCAAAACATCTCTTTTACTTAGAAATGATTACTTTAAGAATTATAAATGATGAAGTAATTAACAAGCATACTATGAGAAGACTATATAAAAATGCATTATTAACCAACAGATAACCCGAGCTAACATGGATGGCTCTTCACGAATGTGTGTACTCGAAAATATACGGACCCATGAATTTGATGTCGATTCCAAAACCCAAAGGATATACTGGTTCAATTCAAGAAAAAATGTAATCGAAAGCGCAGATTATGAAGGCAACGGTAGAACTTTAGTTGTTGAAGCAGAAGGAGTGAAGGATTTGACTGTGTACAATGGAAAACTGTTCTGGTTTTCTGAACAAAAATTGAGTAAGTTTTTATTTGAATTTGTGCGAAATTTCTGTGCATATAGTAGAATACACTATTGACTATTCTGTGTAGTACAATTTATCTTTTTAAAACGTGGTACTTAAAGTCGAATATTAAGGGGCTACTAAAGTCAATTAAAAGTTAAAATTTCCCGTCCTACATTTTACCGATTAAGAAGTAAGGAATTCGTATTAATTAAAAAAATACTTTAAATTATACAACTCTCAAATACAGGTGCACTTCGTCTATGAATTATCGATCATGTGCCAAAGTTTCAAATATAATTCAAGTATTTATTTAGTTATAACTAATTATTCAGGATCAGGTCAGTATAACAGTGCAGTGGTACATTTTTGTAGAAAATTAAATTTCCCATCGAAAAATGTTATTAAAATATATTAAGTACATTGCTTTGCTTTTGAATTATCTTGAGGAAACTAAAAAAGAAATGCTTTTTCGATTGGATCTCAAAAACCCACCTCGGAATTTAGTAGCCCTTTGTGATTTTGTCACATTTACACAGACCCTACTGAAAAATCTCATTTAATGATTTTTTTTTGCTTTTTTGTACGTTTTAAACCGTTGTCAGTCGATCAATGACTATTTTTGAAAAATTTTGACTTAGAAAAATTTTTATTCCTTTTTTCAAAAATTTCTAAGTTTAAATTTTTCAAAATTAGTCATTGATCGACTAAGATTAGTTGAAAACAAGCAAAAAAGCAAACAAATCATTACATGAAATTTTTGCATGAGTTTTCAGGTGAGATTTTTTAGTAGGGAGTTTTTCTTGAAACATTCAAGTTTTGTTCAAAATAAAGAGGTCAGTGTCGCTGAATATTTTTAATAGTACGTGATTTAAAAGATACTCACTTAATTTTTTGTATAAACTATGAACATAATAATACATGTATAGACATATGCTGATTTATAAAATCAATATGAATTACATTATAATAACTAGAGTCTATAAAAAAATCACTGTGTGGGTTTGGGTCTTATTGAGTATTTTGAAGAAAAAGTATTCTCTGAAAATTTTAAGAAAATCAAAAATTCACATCCTTTCATCTCCTGATAGAAGTGATATTATATGATTTACACTTCTACTTTGGAATTTTAATGGCGAATAGTGTTGCAAGCCTTTATTGACTTCGAAATCTAAGGTTGATTTTACGGACCACGTTAAAATAAATACCTCGTTTTCGAGATATATTGATCCTTTCCAGACAAAACTTAAAAAAAAAAAAACAAGACAAAACTGAGATCAGAGCTAAGCAGTAATAAAAAATCTCAATCACATTGACAGACAAGGAATTTATCAACTTCTGCGATCTAAAGGACGCCATTTGCACCTCAAAAGTGCGCCTGATGTGGCTGAACGAGAATCATCACGACCCGACCTCAGTCAAATTCCTGGATCCATCGGATCAGCGTGTGGCGGCTCTGAATCCCTGTCATTCAAAGAGAGACCACTGTGAACATATCTGCCTACTAACATCGGAGGAAAGCAAGTACACGTGCGTGTGCAGATGGGGTTGGGAGTCGACAGGGACCAAACCGGCCTGTAGACCAGGTTTTAGTGTTCAGAGGAAAAATTGGGCTTTCCAGAGATACAAGCGACAAAACACCTGGGACATGTACTCGCAGCAGCCAACTCTTAGACCCGATCCCCAGGTGCCCCAGGAGCCCTCTCATATTCCCATCTACATCTTCTATCCTGGGAAGTAAGAGGATCGGAGCTGACCAAGAGGGTTTGCCGCTGGAAGCCGCGGTGCTTTTTATACGATCTTGTAGCATTTTGTACGTTATTTCTTTTATAAACGAATTACCGATTGCAATATAGCTTAATTACGTGTTGATTTATTTGCGGATTATTGATGATTGCTAATACTTTCACTTTGTGGATCGTTCATATGACACAAAAATAAAATTTATAATTTAAATGGTAAATTATTGTTTTCAATCTTGTTTTAATTATAAAAGTGTTTTGTAAGTCTTGTTCTTATCGATTGTTTCACACATTCAGTTTTTTTTTTTAAATCTTTGGGACTGTTTTAAAATACCTGATATATTAAACCCTGTTTTAATTCACCTGGTATATTTAACCCTGAGTCGCGCACTTCTGCAGAATATGTCCAAGATGACATAATGGAGAATCTGTGAAACAAAAATGCTTGCTCGCTATTAATTATTCTAATGCAGTCTGAAAAAGATCAAACATCTTATTGGCTCACAGAATCTACACAGACTCAGTGTATGAATCGGTCCTTGTAAACCGTAAATTGTAAAATGTAAAAAAAATTGTTTATAAAATTTATGCAGTTTTAATATTAAATTGTCAAGAATTGAAAAGTTATCACAAAATACAAATATGTAATTTCTCTGAGAATGATCTACATTCCTACAAGTATTGGATACGAAATTGAATTAGTGATTAAGATATAAATTACAAAATCAATGCTAGATTTCTGATTAAAGCTTTTGCTTTATAATAAAAACTAGGCAGTTCGCGATACGCAATTGTCTCACATAATTGTTCTACATAATTTTAAAAATCCACAATTCATAATATATAGGTATTATTTACCCTAGAATATTTTTGAGCAATAATGAAAAATATTTTGAAAAATTCAGTTTGTACTTAGTCATTTTTTGTTTTTTTTTTGTAACGTGTGAACTATAGATACAAGATATTAGATTATCTTCTAAATTTTCTGTTTAATTTTTTGAATGCGAATCCTGATTTTGATCTACACATTATGCCGACAAGTATATTTGAAGAAGCAATGGTTTAACGCACTAACAGAGTGCAAGTTTTCGTTTCAAATTTAATATTTATTACAATGATAATAAGAAATTTAATAATTAATGAAACGTTTGTATGCAAATTATTGTAGACAAAAAGAAAACGCAAAAAATAATTAAAAGTATTTAGTATTTATTTTTTGTTTAAAGTATTGAATCAAGCATAGAAAAACTATTTACAATAAAGTTGTCTTTGTTAAAGTTATAAATACTCAAAGCTCTTATATATTAAATATGGTGAAATGATTAATATATTTTTTTTTTAATTTCTTAATGATTTATTATAGAAGAAATAAGAAAGTAAGGTCACTTTATAATAGATGAGTACTTGAACGAGATAGAAAGAGTAGAAAGATTTAAACTATTAGAGAGATCGAGAAACATAAAATGAAAGGCAAGGGAGACAGGAGTGGAGATAAAGATAGTGAAGGCAAATAAGTGGATAAAGGTGGAAGGAAGGAGATACGTATGGAACAGGGAGAGGAACGAGTTGGAAAGGAAGGAAGAATAAAACGAGTAAGAAAAAGAAATGGAATAAGGATGGAAGAAAGAAGAAAGGACGAAGATTGAAGAAAAGTAAATGAAATATATCAAAAAGTGAATAAAAATATCAATTTTCGGGTACACAGGTTATAAGCTAAATGTAAAATAATATGTGCAAATATAAGGATACAATAAAGATCATTATATACAAAAAAAAAATATATAATTTATTATAGTTATCTAAATAAAAATTATACAGAAGCTAAACTATTCTGGAACTTCTGGAAAAGAAACCTTTGGTTTTCCAGAACTTTCCGATTCAGGTTTGCTGGCTTTATTGGACCGCAATACTGCACCAGGACTTGGATAAGGCCTCATTTGATAAAGTGGACCAGCTGCAGTCGTATCAGCACCAGTTTTTGCCTCGTTGTTTCGAGCCAAGCCATCTGACCATTTACCTCTTGGTATGTCGCTGTATGATGCCGGATCCATTGGATCTAAAGATCGATCTTTTTTACCCTCTTTACTTTTATCTGGTTTTTGGTATCTTCTGATTTCATTAGGTTTGTATCTATCTCGTTCTTTTTCACGATTTTCCTTCTTATCTTTCTTGGCTTCTGGTTCATCCATCTGCCAAAAATTAATTTTTAATATTATATTACATACATTTTTTCATTTACTTATTTTCACTTTATCTAACTTTTTCAAATTATCAAAATAAAAATAAAGAATTAAAATTTTTTAGTCAATTTACAAACCCTTCTGACCCAAAAAGAAAAGAAAATAATGCATATTATTTTTAAATTCCTTAATCATTTGTAGGGCAACCAAAACATTTTAATTATAAATAAAATTATTTCAACCACAAAAAGGTCTAACAAACCTCATCTCTTACTGGTTCTTGATCACTGGCGCTTTCATCACTAGATATATTATCATCTTGATCAGCCTCTTTTAAATGTAATTCTTCACGTAATTGAGATGCCGGCTGAGAAATTTGACACTTTGGGTGATCTGGGGGAAGCCAAGAAACTAAGTCTGATGACCAGTCCCAGTAATAATGCCTTGCACTGTTAACAAATTTAAAAATTTTAATTATATTAGAATTGAAGAAATATCAAAATGAAATAGGCTTGAAATTTGCATTATTGAAACACAATTAAAAATTTCTTTAATGTCTTAAATTCATAATGTATAAATAAATATTAAATTAATTTCATATAAAATAAAAATAAATAGAAAATTCTGGACTTTTAATTACACTTTAAGGGGATGCAGTAGCATCCCCCCTCCCCAGTATTTCTCTCTTCCAATTATATAGAAAAACGATAACTCATATAGACCTCATCTTGTACAAAATGCTTTATTATATCGAGCACTATGCCGTTCAAGTCCAAATATTACTCAATATTATCACTATAAAAAGTTATAAGCATAAGTACGTATGAACATAATTTTAAGGTTAACTTTTCAAGCATAAACACGTCTTACCTCTTCCAATTATTTGCAAAAACGACAAATCAAATCACTTTCATATTGTACAAGATGATGCATTATATCGAGCACTACGCCGCTCAACTCTAAATATTCATTTTTATTATTAATACATCAAGATATAAGCGAAACAAAAAGCACGTCTTTAGCTACTGCATCCTCTTAATGATATAAATATTAAGCTTGTACAATAACTGAAAATTATTTTACCTTCCTGGATCGTAGACAGCTTTCCATGTTTCAGGTAAAGGATACCTTTGGATGAGTTTCATCTGCTTCTTTAAATACCTTTCACTTGGTTGTATATGCCCTTTACCCCACAATTCCTTGCACTTTCTAGTACAGTCATGGTAAATGTTATATTTGTTTGGACAGCCAGGATAACCCTAAACATTTATAAAATGTAAAGTTGATATTTTCACAAATATTTATTTTAATATAAATAATTTAAAAATGATTTAATAACAAACCATGAACTTCTGAGCAAGATCTATTTGACTGAATTCCTCTTTTGAATTGTCATAATCTTCTGCTATAACCTCCTCGTGAACTCTTTTCTTAGGTTCCTTTTTAGATTCTAAAAGAATAAAATATATCAGTATTAATAAAAGTTAAAAAATATAAAATATATATTACTGAAATATAGAATAAATTGAAAAGTAAGCAAATAAATTACAGAATAAATATTGTAGATGAGGTTATAACTTACCGCCTTTCTTGTTGTTTAATATTCCTCTTTTTGCGAGACGGGCCGCTAAAGCAGCGGGAAGAGGCATTTTCTTTTTTATTTCTCTAAAACTTACGTAGATAATTTCTATCGGTGAATAAGATTTAGATTAATAAAAAAAATATTAATATTTGTCGTTAACAGAAAACACAGACCATAACAAACACAGACCTTTCAGTATATAGGTAGATTCATGACTTACTAAAACCAAAATCAGAATCAGTCAAATACTCAAATATCGATTTCTCCATTTCTCAGATCTCTGACGCTCTGACTACCTAGCCCCTTTTCAGTTTTCCGACTGACTCTGGAGTTTGGATTAGACGCGACGCTCGTTTGTACAGGCAGGTATATTCCCCTTGATAGAATTAACAGTGGCGCGGGGTGCCAAAGCTAGTGTTAGATTTCCATAAGGTGGCCAATGTTAGAACTAAAATTCGCCTTGGTAGGAGGATAGGAGGAAGCCCGAGGAACAGTACATTATAGACATTACAGTATACCTATATCAGCTACCTATACTATTAGTCTATTACTATACTACTATAGTGATTACTCATAATAGTGAAATAGTCAATGTGTGAGTCAAGTCAAGCGTCAGCATGAAATTCTACTAGACTTTTGGCGCTAGTTATAAATTCTTACGATAATTCAGTTTGAATATTTATATGAAAAACGTTAAATTTTATAGCAATAAGTGCGTCCGATAAATGGGGAATATAATATTAATTAGGCTTAATAATTAAATTTTAATAGCAAATCCAGATAAAAAATACTATACAATATTTACAGTTCCTTATACATATTGAATATTATTTCATTTAATTATTAATTATATCTTCATCATTTTCATTATCATTTTCATCATCACTATTAACAATTTCTTCTTCTGAATTTTCTCCGCTTCCCAAAAACGTTTCTTCTGATACTTTAAATGGTGGAAATTTAAAATTTGGTGTACATTCACTAAGAGAAAATCTTTGCACATTAGGCATTTCATCTTCAAGTTGGAACATTTTGACTCTTGGAAGAGGGACTGGTGGCCTATTCTTTCTTTCTTCGATTTCCTTTTCTTCCGCGTCATTTTCTGCAATAATTCTGTTTATCAAAATTGGAGGTGGTGGTGGTAGTGGAGGTGGAGGTGCTATCTTAAGAGCAACTAACTTTTCATTGCTACTTGGTTTTTCTGAAAAAAATATTATTATGCAATTATTAAATTTTATTAAACAATTTCAAAAATATTAATAAGTTCTATTCAATTTAAAATTCAAATATTTTAAATTTACCAGATTCAGTGTTATTAATACAAGAATCTCTTCGCACTCTATTATACATTCGTTTTAAAGCCTTAAGTTCTCTTTCACTCATTGATTTTTGCTTTTCTATTAAAGCTTCTTTTAATTCACTCATGAAATTCTTTTTTAATAACTTATCAAGCTTAAAGTTCTCAATGACACTTCTATCAGTGTTCTGATATAAAGGTTTCAAGTATTCTTCTCGAATATATTCTTCAAAAACTTCATCTTCTATTTCTGGATCTTTATCAATCATGACAATAGTTCGATTGTCATCACAGACTGGGAAGAGATTTTCATTATCACCATCCTTTTCTGAGTCATCTACAAGCTTACGTTGAGCTTTTGCAATAAGAAGACTTGTGAATTCTGCAAAATTTCTAGCATTCTCAATTTGTTTATATGCTTCATTCATTTTTTCAGTGATAGATTCAACTAATTGCACATTGTCGACATCTTTTTCAGATTGCATATCAATCACTTCTAAAATTGATGCAATTTCTTTATATGCCAACTGGATTCTTTGAGATGTTAAATCTAAATGAACATACGTGTCTTGCCACTTTGAACTTGGAACACCTCTATGAAAATGAAAATACTAATCATTATCATTCAATTATTAGTTTAATTCAAATGTTAAAATAAGTATTAAATAATATAAAAAATGTACCTGAATACTTTTCGAACTGGTTCTATTTCACATAATTGATAAGTTTGCATGATTTTTGACAATAGCGAATGATAAATAGTTAGTGATTTAATTGAATTCTTGATAATTTGTGACAATTGCATTTTTGGGATGTGAAAGAATGAGCTGTGTGCTTTGCCATTGTAAGCATTTGCCATAATAAACATCATTTCAGACTGCACCAGAATAAATGTATAATATAAACTCTAAAATATAAAATATTAATATCATTATGATATATCTAAATATTTAATATAATATAAAATATGTTCTTACTTTTAATTCATCATAATTTTCATCCTGGTATGTTTGTTTATTTGGAGTTTCAATGTTTGTTAAAATACAATTCAGATGTAAGGATTCTGGCAAAGTATTTAAAATTGTACTCGCTTGTTGATAATAAATCTGTGAGAAATTTTTAAAAATTTCTATCATTAGTTGCTTCATTGAAAGAATTATACTTAATTTTTGACTTCCAAGTAATCTAAAATAAATATTTAAAATATATATATGTATATTTAATTAATAAAAGAGTAATACTAAACTACTAATGTTAACATATACAAAAAATCGCTTCCAAATATAAATCAGACTTACTCATACTTTTCATGTACTTCAGTAACTATTGCTTTTCGTCCATATGTACGTCTTAAAATTTTAAGACCTTGTTTCAATAAATCATGTAAGTCATTCTGTAATGTAACAAGGTGTCTTAAATTGCTAATCATAATCCAACGTTTGAATTTTCCATAGACAGAAAATCCCAATATTGTAGATGCTAAAACTACACTTTCAATGCTTTTTTTTCTTACAACCCAAGTATAAAATGTTGCACTTGCTGTTGATGCAAATAATGGAAGCCAATCTATTATTTTCCTGCAATATAATTGAATTTCACAAATATTTGAATGCTAAAACTAAAATTCAATAAATTAAAGTATGTTTTCAGTTACTGTGAAAGTCATAGTTCCTGATCAGGTCTTTAATCCTAATCATTTTTAAAGAAAATCATTGTTGTTTGTTTACCACCTCAAAAATGGGATCTCAAGACTTCAAAATAATAAAACAAGAAGCACATGTATACTACAAGCTGAAAAAATTGTATTAACATTTACTTTTTAAAGATTAATCTATGAATAGGAACTATTAGCAGATCAGAAACTATGATCTTATACAATCTTTAAAATACCTGCATCGTGAAGTTTGTTGCTCACCAAGAAAAGCATGAATCATAGCTGCATGATCATCTAATAAAATATTTGCTTTCAAAATTACTTCTAATTGTTCTTTCCTTAAGCTGTCATCCTTGATTTTAAAATTATTTATAATTTTCATTTCCCATTTAATACTAAAATAATCAAATTAAAGGTTTCTTACCTGCCAAACATAGTGGTAGAACAAATCAACGTTACTACTGAAATTTTTACTCTCAAGCTGATAAGTCTATAAAATAAAATTTCTAATTAATATATAGTATATATGTTTACTATAGATGAGTGAATAAAAAATGCTATTTTTACTGTTGATAGATCTTTTTCAACAGGAGTATTTTCTGCTTTGACCCGAGGTATCGAATCAAAATTTTGGTATCCCATATTTGTAAGAGCCTGGTGCAAATCACTTCCCTAGAAAATATTATTATAAGAGTTTATTTATTAAAAACTTAGACTATTGAAAGTAGTTAAGTATATACATATTACTTAATTTATAAATTGAAATAAAAAAAAATCGTTTTTTATATTTTTAAACTAAAAACTTTTAAATAGTATATACCTCTAAAATAACATCCTCATCTTCATCTTGCAATAAGTCTAAGTTTTCACTGTACATTTTTTCTTTAGAACTATGGAGGTTATAAATTACAACTGGTATCTATATTTTTTATGCATAAAAAATATTATTTTCAAGACAGAAAATATATTTTCAATTTGTATGATACAGTTATAACGAAGAAAGATGTTAAATTTAACATTATTTAACCAAAAGAATTTTTATGATCTACATATTTTGATTATTTTCATTACACCGTGACCTATCAGCACCTCAGCAGTCAGCACCTGCAGCATGCTTGCAGTCTGCACTCTGTAGTCTTGTACCTACAGCTGTGCTATGAGCAGTCTGCACGAAAGCGGCAATCCTGTGGCTATAATCTATATATCTATTATATATTATTATATCTATATATCTATTATATCTATATAGTTATATATATATATATTATTTCGTATTCTATATATATATATATATATACTATATATGTGTCATAGACGTAATCTAACCTAACAGTAATTTAGAAAGCCGGTATGCAATAAGCAATCCTTCGGTATATAGACTGCAATGTTTGTAAATACCGAATGATTATTGTGACTAGAATATATTTTTTACATTCAGGTTTATAATAACAATTCTAAAATTTGTATATCTTTTCGAGTTTTTTTTTTGTACATAAGTTTTTTTGTATTTGTATTTTGTATGTACGTAGTTATTTTAGTACATCAATATTTTTTTATAAAACACAATGGATCTTATTGAAAGTGAGTTTCATTTGATTGAAAAAATTAGTAAAATTAAGAAGCAAATTTAAATGTATTTCCTGAATTTATTTTAGTGACTTATCATGATTATTTGTCAAGCCAAATACGTAGCGTTAGTAGTATTGGTAATTGGCTGTTGCATGTAAGTATATTACATCATTAAGCACTGAAAATTTACAGCCTTAAATTTAGATTTCGTTAATTAAATATTTTATGAAGTTTAGTTTTGCTGAAAAACGTTTTTTTTAAACTCTAGGATTGGGAGCATCAAGTAATATCCTTTCACCGACAAACCCGTTATTCAAAGGAGAAACTACATTTGGCAGATGTGTGTTTCAGTATAAATGATGAACACATGTAAGATGCATGTTTTAATAGTTTTTAGTTGAAAGTTATACTTTTGAACTTTGTATTAAATAAGGTAATAATTGATTGTAATTATTGATGAACATAATTATTTAGAGAGCTCTACGATGGTCTTTATGAGAATGAACCCTATACTGACATACTGCCTTCCATTGAGGGATGCTTAACGACACTCTTTCTAACTGCAACAATGGTAGTAAAAAATGGAAAATTCAAGGGTAAAATGTGCATTCGCAGTCCCTCTAAACCTCCAATACATACAGAATATGAGTATGTACAGATTTTAAATAAAATTTATGCTTAAATGCTTTTTCTGTTTTCCGATTGAATATTATATATATATATATATATGTTTTAGACTTGAATTAAAATATACCAATATGCATATGACTAATGGATTAGGAATTTACGGTGATGGTATTGGCTATAATCACTGTAGATATGAGTATACAGATACAAATATATCATTATTATATAAAATTGGTTCAGAAATGAAATCAGTTTTTGATAAAATAAAAGATATTAATCAAAGTAAGTATGCTGCTGATCAATGTAAGTAATTTGCTTATACCTGAGCATTATTGTTGGAAATGTTAATTTCAATTGAATTAACTAATATGTTTAGAGAAATTGTTGGAACAATTCCTACTAGAATGTATTACTAAAGAACTGGAACCAGCAATTGAAGATTGGCATCATTGTCAGCTTGGTATCAAACTATTAGCTAGTGAACTATGTGGCAATGATTATACTTTAAGAAATGTATTGAAGTAAGTTTTTATATATTTTTCGTGCATTTGACTAAAACAGCATAAAGTATATTTTATTGCAGGATTCACAATAGAAAGCTTCATACAGCTTTTAACAACCTGGTAAATAGAATCATTGATATAACAAATACTTCGATTGCTGAAAAATCACTTAAAATGCAAATAGACAAAATATTTGGTCTTTCAAAACAAGCAAATGGCGAGAAAACTCTTGGAGTATTTAAAGGCTTCATAGATAATCTTAATACATTAAGATTTATTGTCACAGATGATCCAGGTGACAGTGAAGAGTATAAAGATGTTATTGTTTCAAGTAAAGATGATTTGGTTGTACTTCATGCCGAAGTTGCTTATGATAACTTAAATGTAAGAATTTAAATCAATTATAATGCTCATTTATTTATAAACTGATTTTAGTTTTATGATCCAGAAACACAAAAAGTTCACAATATGGGGCTGTGTTTATAAGAAAACTTGTATGAAAGATTTAGTAAATTACATTAGAAAATATGAAACAATTGCTTGATTAAGAAAATTGAATTATTAAAATATTTACAAGCTTATTTCTATTAAATGCTTGAATATTCGATATAGATAATTGTATAATATTACTTATAAAACATAGAAATTTCATACAATTTTTGTACAATTTTTAATAGTATATTTAAAATTTTTAATTTTTACATTTATAAGCTTTGTTTAAGATAAAATTATTTTTATAGTTTAATTTCAAAGAAGTTGATGACAAAAGGACTGATGGAACAGACGGTACAGTTAATCAAACTCAAAGCTTCAAAACAGAAGGAGCTCATTTTGTACTCACTCTGAAAAGGTTAAGCGAAGATAAAGTGGAAATCAAACTAAAGAGATTTAGAATATTATATATTAAGTAAGATATAATTTAGCTGTACTTATTATTCATTAAGTAATAATAATATTTTTCTTATACACGGTGCGGCGCGCGGGCGAGAAATGGTAGGAGATAGTATACACACCAAGGGAGAACAATTGATCAGCCCAGAACTCATGTTTGCTACTCTCACCTACAGCTTGGGTGTCTATTTACATGGGTTCTGAATTGTCTAAGTTTTTGTCTAACAAGGTGTATAATATACTATATTAAGGAGATTCTTCCGCTAAGGAGAAAAAATAATGGGTGATTCAGGGGGCCTCATACTTTTTTTTATTTTTGATATATAAATAACTTGAAAAGATTTCCGAAGATATTATTAACATAAATCTATAATAATTATATCTAAAAAATTTTAAGTTTTCAGAATAGCTTTTTATATGCAAATGGAAAAATTTAATAGATGCTTTATTTTACCATTTAAGTACGTAATGCAATAGCTTTTTAAAATAACCGGTGATGTACAGATTCTTTTACATATTTAATTTTTTGCAATCTCAAGTATCTATTTATGGTTTATTTGAGAGAATCGCATGTTTTATAAGTAAAATAAATTTAAATAATGTTTTTTAAAAAAGCTTATTTCTATAACAGTCCATATTAAAATTTTGAATGTCTCAATTTTTTTTTCTCAAATTTTAAGTCGGTAACATCTCTTCAAATTTTGCACACATATAGTGACGTATAATGTCTACTATTATGAATTTTTTCAACGAATTCTCTAGTTTCATGGGAAATCGGAGGAGTCTTTTAATGAATAACATTATTTATCATCTATAATTTAATTTCGTCCTGACATTTAACAATTGTCCTCGTCAAAATTTATCATTTATGAGATCTTACATTTGAAAAATTGTAAGTTCTAAAAATTATATAAAATTACACTTAACTTACACCTTATAGATCTTAGCGTACGAAGGATAACGCCTAAAATGGGGGCCTGAGTTTAACGTAACAGTGTCAAAGTCCTACCGTTACCACTGAATTGTTATACCGACCGGATCCTGAATAATTTATTATAACTAAATAAATACTTGAAATTATGCAAATAGACGAAGTACACCTGTATTTGGGATTAGTATAATTTAAAGTATTTTTTTAATTAATACTAAAATTAATACTGAATTCCTTTCTTCTTGGTCGGTAAAGTGTAAGACGGAAAATTTTTAAATTTTAATTGACTAGCACCCCAGCTTTAGGTGTTATCGTGTGCATGCTAAGACCTATAAAGATGTAAGTCTTGTGTAATTATGAGTATATATTTCAGAATTACAGATTTTTCAAATATGATATCTCAGTCTCAAATTTTTATATAAAATTATATCTCATGTGAAATGATCGCACTGGTGAATAAAATAAACTTGCATGTGAATTTCACATTATAGAAGAGAATTGGATGGAATCAAAAATTTTTATTGCATATATTATTTAATTGCATACTTTAAGTCGATTAATTAAATATTACATTAAATTAATTACTGTAATTCTTTCGAATTCTCGGCATATATGGCACTAATTTCTAAGAGTCATAATTGAATGACTTTTGCTCTTTCTTAATATTGTAAAATAAACATTTTTATATAAATATAGTATATAAAATTAGATTTGACAATAATTTATCAATATTTTATTTTTATGTTGACAGACCTGTGTCTGATTATGAAGTTAAGATGGCCATGGATTATTCAGTGTCTTCTACAATGGAAGAGCTTCTAAAACCATTTTTGGAGGAAGCCTTAAAAAGTGAAGATCTCCAAGAAATGGCTATCAATCCAGAAATTGAATTGGAATATGTATCAGGAGTTGATTTTGAAACTGAAGACTCAGAATACGAACAGTGAATTGCTGATAACAATATCTTTCAACTGTTGATCAGTTGAGTTTTATACATATATAATGTGAATGCAATTAGATTTATTAGATCTAATATTTTCATATATAATGCTATGTATACCAAATAAGTAGAAGCTTGGTATGCATGTGTATAAAATGTAATATATAATGACTTTATGTTACCTTATAGATTGTGTTTTTTTTTTTTGAATATCATTACTAAAGAAGAATTTATAATCTGAATTTACTATAGTAATTTATTGTTCATTCATTTGTCGAAAGTATAATGCAAGATCCGATAAATATTACATTCACATACTGCTGCTTGCTTAACGCAAATCTTTTAACGGCTGCACTATTTATTTTTATACTATAATTATCTATTATTGGATTATTGTTATATAATCCGCACACGTTTACTAATGTGTAAAATAAATTTTATAAGCATTTATAATTCAGTCATTTATTTTTATATTAAGCATATACAACTTTTTATTTATTTTTCGTTTAATTGAAATCTATAACAATTAGTTTTTCAAACAAATAATAACAGCGCTCTTCTGTCCAGAGTTTATCATTTAGTCTACGTTGAAGTGCATGCAATCACAATTCAGTAAATGAAAGTGAGGTCAAAACGCTTATAAAATCTTGTATCGCGTTACACGGCCACTATTTCGAACTTTGTATTTGGTTCGTGTGAGTTGAAATTTTCTTTCGCGTATGGGGCCGGGCAGATCTAATTTTAGAGAAACGCGTGCGACGAACTCGTGAAACGGTCTCTCTCTCCCTCTCTCGTTCACAAACACGCGCAAATTATTGTTATTATTGCCATTTCTCACGTTACCGTCGCACATGTGGAGAGGACCGTGAAACTGCGGCGCATTACACAGCCGTAGAGTCACTCGGTAATTGAGGCTACTCATAAAGTTTAACAGTTCGCAGTGTTTTTTACGACTCGGATTCTTTTAGGCGATTTTAAATCTGTTACACGGTATAAATTGTTCGAAAATGTTGGCGAGAATGACACTTATTTTAAGTCTAATTTTTTTTTAAATACTTCGTTTAGTTGAGTAAGGACTGCGAATGACTAAAAATTTACGTTTATTATAGTGAAAAACATTCATTAACCATTGAACATAAATTCTCCAAAACACCAAAATTATAATAGAGTTGAAAGTACATACTTATAAAAGTTATATAAAATGAAACTTTGAAAAACTCCGGAAAACTCAGCATCCGCGTGCTGTGCTTGAACCACAAGCGGAACTGGCATCTAAGCCGATTATGGCTCATCTCAGCTGAATACATTGCTCATAGCCATCCCCTAAATATGCGCTAACTCAACGAGAGATGTTTGTTTCATTGAAGTATTAATTACAACGGTTCATTAACCTTGCGCTCATAATGTCTAGTTCTAGCTTAATTAGCCGGAGCTTTCCAGCAGTGATTGACTGGCATCTGCGTTGGAAATACCCGTTACTTCGTGTACGCTATGGGAAATATCGAATTGAGAATCTCAGAGACAGAGAAAAAATGAGCGATCAATTGTATGATTTACTTTTGATTACGTGACTTATTTGATGATGGAAAGGGTAAAAGCATATAAACAAAACTCGAGGTATTCCGGTCTTGCTCAATAATCCGCTTTCGTTGGTACAAGCGAAAACACGAGTGACGCATTGTGTATAGCAATTCTACCGTAATTTCAAATTACAAAAAAATTCTTTATTCGTCAATAAATCTTTTGGATGTATGAATCGATCGGAAGCTATTCGTTGTTAATTTTATAATATAATCTTCTGCTAAATATTTCTGGACATGCAGTCTTATCATGGAAATTATAAATAGAATTTTTAATTTATCATTTATTATTACAATTATTGCTTATTAATTTGCGTGAAAACTTCTACATTATAGCTGCTCACACCCTGGCAAATATGTTTTTTCTTTGCTTTAGTGGGTCATCGAAGTTCACTTCGCTCGATATATATAATAATTACCAATCGCTCTCTTCTCGTTACATTCACTTTTTGTCGTCTATATACCTCGAAAAAAGGGCAATTTTCTCGAGTTTTTTTCGCACGGAATTATGGCCGTAATATAAAAGGAGATTCCGGACTTGTTGCGAGTGAAAAAGAGGATGATATCCAGAACCAGTGATCGGCACATAAGCGTTGGATTTTTAAAAGTTTTTTTTTTCTCGATACTGTATAGCTCGAGAAGCTTAAGCGCTTGACATACTTCCTCATCGACATCAAGAAATATTTTACCTCGAGTTTTTGGGATCTGGGTTGATTTTTTTCTTGTCGAATTGTTCCCATTCACAGATTCAAGATTCTTTCGCTGCTTGATATTCGAAGTGAATTATTTTTATGTTCCTAATATAATTGCTGTGTGCTTAAAAAAATCTTGTTATACAGTTCAAATATTGATAACAATAATTGTTTGTAAACACATTTTTTATTCATTGACAAATATAATATTTATGTTTGTGCACATTATAGGGAAAATTAGAGGACGGAACAAAAGGGTTATTTTGAACATCGTTGATAAATTACATCCTTTTGATATATTGACCCAGTCGATAATTGAAAATGTTATAAGGGAGAAAGAATTGAATTGAACTTTGTGCTGCAATTTATATTTTAAAACCATTAATAAATTTCTACTTCACTACATTTTCTATAAGAAAAGTTGTACAAAAAAATGCAATCAATATTTGCATACATCTTAATCTTATTTCATTCTTCGCGAATAATCGAATATTTAAACTTAATAAGCATAAAACCCTGGAAACACAGAGAATATGCAGTACGTTAAGGAAATGATTCCAGCAATATAATATCTCATTTTTCACGGGTATACTATGCACAGTATGTGTTTTTATAGTTAAAAATACAAAAGTAACAGCATTTCGCTTTTAATTTCATGTAAAAAATGGGTGACAGCTGAGTACTTATATTTCTTTAATAAATCATTAATAAAGAGGTATACCGCACGTATTACGTCTCATTTATTTGTTAATCAATCTGTCAAAAAGTTTTCATCCACTGAATAGATAATAAAATCTCGAGAGCAGAGAAAAAGTATGAATACTATATTAATTTTATTCTATTTCCAATAATCACTCGTCAAAGTCACTCGATCCGAATCGTTGATTAAGTAAGTGTGGTCTAATAAACAAATAACTTATCGCAGTAAAATCTTTAAGGAATTCATAAAAAGCAGAGACCAAGAAAATCCTGAATTTCCCGTCCGTTCGCGTTCAAAGATTAAGAGAGAAGATGAAAAAAGAGTGGAGGCCGAAGAAAAAAGTGAGGCGTCTACTTTCCGCGATAATGAACTGTGATACGTCAAACGGCGCGTCTCAGAAATATTTATAAACGCTTTTTTTTTCTCGAGCGATGAAAGACTCGACCGGTCTTTACCTCTTTCAAAGCTGCATCTACAGAGTCGAGTGCCAAAGTGCATGAAGTGCAAGCTACCCGATCGATTCTGTAAGATTCGCGGGAAAAAAAGAAAAGTGCAGTATTCGCTTCGGTGTGCTTCGCACTCTTTGCAGCTGTTATACGCTTTACGCTCGTGATGGTGTATAGGAGACACGAGATTTTCTTCTCGCGAAAAAAAAATACTTATCAATTGTTAGTTTTAACTACAAACTGACAAAGATCTTTCTATCGGTCTTACAGTCTAATCAATATTCATGGGCAATCAGATTGCCCTTGTTTACAATCACCCCCGAAGAATCTGAAATAAACTTATATTTAACCCTGAAATAAACATTTATTAGTAAAAGACAATCTGACCGACCCCCACTACCCAAACATGCCCGACGTTTCGAGCCCGCTCCGGCTCCTCCTCAGGGAGCAAATTGTTAGTTTTTCCCTCAGACAGACTTTTATCGAATATTAAATTGTATACTTGCAAACACAATTGCTAATTGATTATGCAGTTGTTCACTAGAAATTATTTTTCCAGCAATACAGGTATTTATCGAAAAAATAGCTTCAAGTAGGACATAAATCTTAACTTTTAAAGACCATAAGAAAGTAGAATGACTCCCGCTGATCACGGATAGGTAGGTAAATCAAGAATATTAAAGTAAAGAAAAAATAGAAATATTTATTACTACGGGAGAAAGCTCAAAGGCTCTAGAGTGTAATATAGGAAGTAAATGGAAATTAATTTTCAATTGAGTTTTTTTATTTTCTCCGAAAGTGCAGTAAATCAATATTTTTTATTAAATTCAATGTTTTTTTTTATTTTCTAAATGATCCTATTGGATTCATACGTTTGTCATGGTACTTTATTTAGATTCTTTATACATTATTTATTTTCAATTCCTATAATGCTGAAATTTTTAGTTTAATCATAATTTTTTCGTGAAAAACCTAGAGGCCGAGAAAATCCAATACTATTTTCCGCGTTTAAATTATTCAATTTTTTATAAAGTTATAATTGTTTATAATTGCTGCAAAATTTTTTTTTGCAAAAAAGAACAAAAACTGAAAAAGTAAAACAATATTCTTTTATTGATAATTATAATAAAATTATAGTACTTGTGTCTCTGCTTAACCACCTAAAACTGGTCCTGTAAATCGCAGTCATAACAAATCAAAGCTTTAATTGCAAAAAATTATTGCAAAAACTAATAAGAGGTGTTAAAACACTAAATAAATATAAATTTTCATGAAAATTATTTCGTTTTTATGATCTACCTATAGAAACACGACTTTTTTTTATAAATATATTTTTTTTCGTATAATAATTATAATAATCAATTTAAAATTTAACTGTAATTAAATTCATATTAACAACTATTATGAAAGACAATTTCATTACATTTTAATTATTATTTTTCGGAGAAATATAGGATATCTATTAAAACACGACATTTGCCCAAATAACAAAAGAATGACGAACGATATTAAAACGTATATATCTCAAAATATAGATAATTAAATAAAGCTCTTTCAAATGCATTTTTCAGATTCAACGAGAACATATAAAAAAGTAAAAAAAGGAAATTATAAAAATCTATTTTTCATCATTTAACAAAACAAAATCATCAAATGAAAAAAATTATTTTTTGAGAAAGAACTCTTTGCCAGCCCCTCGTTAATTTCATCCATAAATCTCAAAGATTTTTGTCTTCGAAAATTTCGTTGATAATTCTCAGAGGATTTCGTCGCTAAAATTTTCGAGGACAATTATTTCTGTAAATAAATTATGGATAGATTTCTATCAAACTGGAATAACATAATGTTTACATCATTGCCAAGGTTTTAACAGAGAGTTTTTCCAAAAATTAATTTACGAAAATGTCTAGATTGATATATTTCGTTACATACAAAAACGATAAAGTAGGAATCTCTCTGACCCTAGCACATGTCCTTAAACATTTGGAAGTTCATCATTACAAGAAAGTTAATAACTATTTTATAATTGTATTGAAATGTTAATATAAAAATTTATTTAATTTAGTCCTTGAAGTAATTACTTCGATGATTTCTCTTTGTATACACGTAGCCAAAATTAGTCACCCATAAAATGAAAATAATGAATACTGATTAATTAATGTTGGATTGGTATTTCGTATTTTCCAATGTTGCAAATTATTTAAAGGTAATATCAGAATAAGGATTAATTCTATGCCATATTTGATGAAATACTTTACCCTTATTTGATTTCTCTCTTGATTGCGCTTTAAAATTGCTATTGTTAATTATTAATCATTAAACTTTAAAAAATGCACACATTTTATGATTATTATACATAATAATTTATTCAACAATATACATTACATAGAATTTAAATTATTATAACTATCTATTTTATAAACTTTTTGTGTATGTACGCATGTATGTATCTTCCGTATATTAATTTCTTAAAAAATAAAATCTAATATTAATTAATTATCAAGGTATTTTTAATTTTCTGTTAAGGTTATTCATTTTATCTTTCCAAAAAATAAGAAAAGATTTCAATTAGTTTTGTGAATTAAAATAAAAGTGATAGATGAATAGCTTAAAACGTTGAGAGAAATATTCTGAAACGAAGGTTTAAAGTACACTATAGTTGACTGAAGATTTTGATGCCTTCCACGAATCATCCACTTCGAGTTTTCGTTATTGAATGTTATTCTATTAAATTCTAAAGACCTTGAATTGAATATTTCCAAAATTCCAAAAGTTGATTGGAGTTGTACCAGAAAATTTGATTACCTAATCACTTTTGAATTCACAAGGCCCAACATAATCCACTTATTTAACCCCGAAACTCATGTCCAAAATATGTACAATCAATAAATAAAAAACAAAAAGAAAACTGAAATAAAAATACTCTATAACAGCCCTGATAACAAGACTGGATAACGACATGTGCAGAGTATAAAAGAAGACGAAGAAGACGCGGACAAGTGGGCAGAAAAAAAAGGAGAGCAAACGCGTACATGCACATGCATACAGTCTCGCACACGAATATATTTAGGCGCACACACACAGCCACATATGAAGATAAAAGCCTGAAAAAAAGTAGAGCGAAAGAGTAAAGAAGAAAGCGAGAAAGGGTAAGAAACAAAACGAGCACGGAAAAATAGAAAACAAGGCGACAAAAGAGCTTGTAGGACTAGAATAAGAGGAAGAAGAGGAAAATTTGTGCGGAGATCGAGGCGAGTGTGTTGCGCGGCCCAGGTGAGGACGAGAAACAATGATATAATAGACGCGAGATCACAAAAGAAAAAAAATAGAGAGAGTTTGAAAGAGAAAGAGAAGTCAAGCCTCTAACACACGGCGATGAGGAGGAGATGAGGAGGAGGAGGATGCTAAGTAGAAGCGAGACGAGTGCGGTCAGACGCCCGTGTATACTCCTCCCTTTCTCTCCCCCCTCTCTCGCTCTCTCTCTCTCTCTCTCGTTCCACACAGTGCCATTTTCTGCGTGAGAGGTTAAGTGGTAAGAGAGGTGCAACGACCAGACAGAGACAAACAATCTCGGCGATATATAGAAGAACAACATGACGGCGGAGACGGTGCCTTGGTGGGGGGCGAGACATCGCGCCGCTGGCGGTGGTGGGAGAAGCGCTAAGGCGGTCACGTGATTCGGCAGAGCAAAATCTCGATGACCGTCATTATTTTGCGCGTCATATGCGACACTTCGCCGCATTATCCTCGTAATTGGTTAATTTCGTGCGAAATTGTGACTAAAGTTGGAAGACTTTTGAGGGACAGTTTTGTTTCTTGATTTAATTGGTTTAGTGTAGAAAGCTTTCTGCGATTCTTTTAATTACATCACTTTCTGGATTATAGCACATCCACAAATACCGACAATTTGAAAAAACCTCTGCCAATTCATTGACACGTAGTTTCCACCAAATTAATTTATCCTTCCTATATGAGTAGTATATATTTCAAATATAAAATATATTTATACATTTTACAGGATTTTAAATGATTGTCAGTTTTATTAATATTTCCAAAAATTACATATTTTTTTCCTATTTTTGAAATCCCCTTTTTAACCCTAATTAATGTTATGAAACATAAAGTAGCCCATTCCAACTTTATTTTTTAGGTATATACCGACAAAAAAGGGTTAAAAACGTACACACCCTACGGTCATATTGAATTTATAATAAATTACAAAACCCAGTACATTAGAAAAATCGCTATAAAAATACAGAAATAGAGAAAACTTTTTAATTATTTTATGTGTCAAAACTTGGTTAAAAAGCGAATAAAATATGTCATTGCAGACCCTAAAAGATCAAGCTGTTCTCCAGGTATAAGCAATCAAATATTTTCCAAAAAAGAAATCTCGAATATCTCGAAAACTACTGCGAGTCATATGAACTGTCATAACATTATAGTAAAGTTATTAAATGTCTTATGAATTGTCCAAAGAACTTGTCCAATATTTAGTAAAATACTACCAAATTAGAAAATTTCAAATCGATTTATTTGCTTTTACTACAGTTATCGCGGACCATAAAAGAATTTTTTTTCAGAATTTTCTTCTCGTAAATTAATAAAAAAAATTTTTCAATTTTATGAAATATTCTTTGGGATGTTGCCGATAACCATGAATATTTTAAAATCATTTAATCATTAGTTTCCTAAGTATAATTTATTAAAAAAAAACATACACACACACTCACATCCACACAGATATTTTTCAAAACATTAGAATATAATTCAAGATACCTTAAAATACATTCCTAACACGTCTCTAGAACAATTTTTTGTTACCATTAGAAATCTTGCTTTATGGGGAAACTATTGTTGTAGACACGTTAATCTACCTATACCTGACATACAACGAATTGAATTTTAGAGCTAATGGGATAAGATTTATTACTTTTTTTTATTACTTTTTGATATTTTAGAAAAGCTATAATATAATAGGTAAGTATTTTAATCAGCGTTTTAATAATAATAAAGATATTTGAAAAATACCACACTCAAAATACATTGCTGTATTTATAATTGGTAATTATAAATATTATATTATTTATTCTGCATATGCAATTCTATTATTAACATTTATACTTTTTATAAAGAACGAAAACTATATTAATTTCATATCTATATAATTTCAATATTGGTTTAAACGAGCAATTAACTTATAATTTCCAGATTATATTAAACATAATATTTGTAATCAGTATAATCCCTTTCGTTCGAAGACCATTTCTAGGCAGCTGATAAACCTTGTGCAATGTCCATCTATAACCTACGTTAAATCTATGACATAGTCTATTTAGACTAACGAATTTTTTTAAATTTGTAAAAAAATTCAAGCTCCTAGAATCTATTGTCAATATTGAACTATTTTAAAAATTCAACGAGTTATGTAGCCTTTTGTAACTTATAAAATTTTAAAATTACTAAAAAATGGGTGAATTTTTAAAAAAATTTCAAAATTTTCAAAAATGGGTGATTTAATAAAAAGTTCAAATAGCTAAGAAGTTGCGAATCGTTTCGTCAGTACATAAAAAATCTATGTTTGACGAAATTACAACCACGACGAGTTTTTTGCGAAATCGTTTTTTATAACCAACCTTATCATCCAAATGATTAAGAATTTTAACCATATATTAATGAATAGTTAAACTAACTTATTGTAAATTTTTATCTTTGTCAAAATAGCTTAAGTATATAAATTTATGGCATAAAATCGAAGTGGTTTTTGCAATAAAAAACCTAATAAATACTTTTAATTTTGTGTGTTTTGAAAAAACACATCGATTTATTACTGAGGTTTTCGTTCAGACCATCATGTTCCTTTCACTTTATACTGTTCTAATGTTGATATTCGTAATCTACGCTGTTACGTCGCGTCGTACTTTTAAACTTTAGGTTCGAAAACCTAATAATAACTCGGGACGACTCCGGCAAACGATCGTACTTAATCCTATAGAGTAAATAATAGAGTAGATAGGATAGATTGTTAAGACTTCCTGAGCCTATTGGTATAGTAAGCAGCATTTTATTAACAAGTTTACTCACAATCACCCAGAGTGCTGATAAAGCATGTCTCTTGTGATAGGAAGGAAGAACGTTTAAAAGCTGCTTCAGGTGCTTTAGCACGAGAAGCCCGAACTTTTGGGGGCAGGTTTTTAAAAAAATGCATGTCTGTAAAAAAATGATAGATATGGTATTTAGTTTAAAAACTTACTACTTTATTGGATATATGGCCTTACAACTGGACTCATAGTGCAGCGAAAAAATGAATTTGTATACTTGAACTGGACTGGATCTGTGCTGAACTGAAACTGGATCTTGTGGTGAATTTGAACTTGCATATTTCGGAGATCGAATATTTCGCGTTCCGGAGAAAGACTCCGGAATCTCTACTACTGGAAAAAATAGCAAAATGACCGTGCTTTAACGACTCTGGGACCGCCCTATAGTTTCTTAGGGGCGTCAGTGGGTCAAGGTCGGCGTGGGAGGACATTCTTGATGATGATTTATTTTTGTGTGATAAGAGCAGATATTGCTCCGATGAGTGATGGTTTGTCTTTATATTAGAGTTTTCGTGGTGTCGGCTGTTGCGGCGGCCTGACGGGTTTTCCCGGGTGATAGACGTCTCAACGATTCGGTGCTGGGCGGATTATAGGCTATCGTAAACTTAATGATTAGGGCTCTTTATGTATTTTTAGGCCTTAGATGGTTCGGTTCTCTACGGTTTCTTGTACTGCTAGTTTTCCAAAGCAGTAGAGATGCTATAGTTAGGCGCTTTAACGCAGTGGTGGGTTCTGTCCAGGTTTCAGACATAAACTATGCATAGGATTCCGATAATATAGTGTAGTATAAGAGACTCTTCGTCGAAGCGATTGGGGCGAGAAAATTTTCTCAACGACTGTAAACGGAAGCGATTGCTTTACGTTACATCTATTTTGAATAATTTTATAATTAAATTAATTCCAAACAACTTTTTTAAAAAAATATGTTAAATGAAAAAGTATTTTCGACCCTATTGGCGATGTATCGAAGATATAGAACCCAAGGCCAGCGCTATGTTGCCAATATAGCAGCATCAATGCTTTCCGATATAGTTGCAATATATGGGCAAGAGGATCGATTTCTACGCGGGGGTCTTTTAATGAATATTGTGAATGTATAGTGTTTACAAATGATTTCCGATAATTTTCAGTAGTTTGGCAGTAGTTTTTCAGTAGTTGCAAAAAAACTGTTGCCGCGGCAGTTGTTCCGGCTGTAGTTCTGGCAGTTGTTCTGGCAGTAGTTGTGGCAGTAGTTTACTTCCGTAAGGGTAAGGACATTTCAGAATTAAAATTCGGATTATATCCATTTCCACATTTCTTGGTCAATTTTGATTTAATCTATGCTGCGTACTATGAGTATAGACCATTAAGAGATTTTCACACAAAAACAAAATGTTTTAAAAGAAAGCAATTTTTTCGGACCTTAATTATACCTTAGAATTTTCAATAGCACCAGTAGGAAACTCTTGGCTTTTTGTCTTACAACCAACCCAATTTCCACCTATTATATAGAAATGTCATCTACACAGATAACAGAAAATCAATTTCAAAGCAAAGACTGAAAACTTACAACCCCATGAAAACTTATGTACCGCAACACGAGGCATCTTATCTCCCACATCCTAAAGCGATCATCATCATTCACTCGGTTATACACACATTCCCTGGCACTCAATCCAAGCGCTCGGTGCGCGACTCTCCCCCATCGAAAAAAGCTCCGTAAAACGGTGGAGGACGGTCCGCGTTACCCGTCACAATTCTCTCTTCCACACCGCACAAACTAAACGCCGATTATGCGCATGCGCGACTTGGCTATATGCCTACACACACTAGCCGCACGCTATATAGAGTCGCCGCCGCCGTCGTCGGTCGTCGCCGGGTCCTGCGCGCAGCTTCCCCATATGAATCGCGCGCAGCGCAAACGATCTTCTCCTCATCTCTCCGCGGCATAGTAGTAGTCGTGCTGCCGCGGCCCGAGCTTCACCCTCTCCGGTGTGCCTCTTACCCCACCTCTCTTTTCCACACTCGCACACGCACTCTCTCTCTCTCAATCTCTCTCACTCTCTCTCACTCTCTCTCTCTCTCTTACTATATATGATTCCTGTATCCTGTATGTTTTCGTCTCGCTCTCCGGACTTCCGCATATCTATATGTGCACAGAGCGACACACACAGACGCGCTGTAATGTAATCCGCGTGTGCGAGCTTGTGTGTAGGTGCGCGCGAGCGTCGCAAGTGTAGTACTATAGTATTATATTATACGGCTCGAGTTGTGCCTGTTCGACTTGTGATTGTCCGGTGACAGAGATCCTGTGCGTGAGCTGAGCAGGTGCGGAGATCGGGACTGCATATAGGAGCAGGAGAAGGAGGAAAGACGCGAAGCCGCAGAGGGTACGTGTATATGCTCGCGAGGAATGAAAGCGAGGATGATGATGGGAATCTGTCGCACAGATGTTTCGGCACTTCGATCGCTACTCTCTCTCTCCGCTATACTCGCCCTCTTTTATCTCTCTCTCTCTCTCTCTCTCTCTCTCTCTCTCTCTCTCTCTCTACTCTGTACCTCCTGCCCGTCACTCCCCAGCCTTGCTTCAGCCTTTGTACCATTAATGTCATTGTACTTTGCTCGGTGTTAGTCCGATGAATGGACAAAATTATGGAATTATTTATGTAATCGAGGGGGGGGGATAATGTTCCATCATTTTCTCAACCATTGCGGTTCGTGCTTTTACTCGAGCGCCGCGGGTGCATTGACGATACTCTAACAATTGCTGCCAGTTCTGTCATAAAAAAGCACCCCTTTAGATATGTATGTGTGTGTATTACTTCTTCGTAGCTCATACGTCTATATTAGAGTGTCTTGCTCGCCTCATGAACAATGACACATTTTGATTGGGAAAAGCGAGGAAATCGACAAGGTTTGAATTTGTGTACAGCTAAAAAGCTCGCACATATAATGTATTAATACCATAGAATTACACCCGAAGCTAAAAAGTACTTAAAGGTTGACATTGAAGATATTTGCTTTTAATGAATGCAATAGCGTTTCTTGAGTACACACGGTACACGCAGACGCTCACTCTATAGCAACGTCTGAAATCTGCAGCCCTGCGATGCTTCAATCTTGCAAGCTTCACTATATGTATATATATTTCTCTTGCTCCCCTCTTTTCTTTCTCAAGTGGCTCCAGTCCTCCGAGATTTCGTATACATGTACTGTGCTTATATATACATACCGTTATCAAGCGAGTGTTGCTGTGTGCTTGCGAGAGTCTGTGTGGCGTTGGCGAGTATGGATGCAATATAAGGTTCAAGACGGTAAGCGCTTGTTTAGATCTGTATAGGAAAGAAAAATTAGCTCTCGGGTGCCCATATATCTAGTCTGAAAGTGTCAACGACTGACGATTTGCGAGTGTTTCTTTTCGATTGTCTGTTTGTGTGAGGAACGTTTATATATATATATATATATAGAGAGAGAGAGAGAGAGAGTAGGATGAAAGTTTGAAAGATGTCCCTTTGTAAAGTCTATTACGGAATATATTTATTTTAATAATCTTGTATATGTAATATTTGTGGGGAAATTGATATGCAGTAGAGTATTTCATAAATATTCATGATTCATTTGAAAAATAAATATATCTGTTTGCTAGGAATTTGTTTTTCTGGGATCAAACAAATATTTTTTTCATTCAATCAATACACATTTTTAGAAATAAAGTGTGAGAAAGTATTCCCGAACATTTATTGCATTTATACTTTCATTGTGGATATAAACTTCAGCTACAATTAAACCTTTTACAAACTGTCATTCAGTATTTTGTCTTAAGATGACTATAAGGTAGCTTAAAGATCATCAATACCTTTAAATTTTTAAAGCGCTAAAATAATGCATAGAAATTCATGTCTCTATTTGATTGAACAAACAAATTATAGTGTCTAAGCGACTTAAAGATAAATGAAATTATAATATTAGATCTGCATGAATCACGTGTAGATATAGGTTATTTTAAATATAGTTTAAAATAGTATTTGCAGAAAAGCTTTTGCATAAATTTTACATTGCTTAAACAAAGCACAAAATATCTGTTCGCAATCAAATGAATACTCAATTTGATAAATAATTTTGTTCATCTACAAAATGAAATAAATTTTGGCTTGGAGAATTATTATACGCGTAATTAAATTAATACAATTATTATCAAAATGTGAGACTTTGAATGACGGCACACGTGCTGCAGTTTAGAATAAAAATTTTTTGAATAATCGAATAAATTCTTTATGTTCACTGATATGTGGTTCAAGTAAGGAATTTTTTTTGTTTTTTATAATTCCTAACCATTAAACTAACACTAATAATTTAGATTAAGTCAATTATCAGGACTTAATATTCGCGAAGTGCCACTGCTTCGAAATGTGCGAAAGAGGTTATGACTGTTTTGATTCGGCGTCCACAGCAACACCGTGCTCCTCACGCCAAACGTGCCCCGCTAAGCACTCTTTTTGTAGTTGATAATAACTTTTTTTGTCTTTAATCGTGCAACGAAAAAAAAATGAAATTAAAGTTCGAGAGTTAAGCTTTTTAATGCACTCTTCATAATTATATATCAATATAAATTAATAACTTTAACGAACGACTGAAAACTACTTGCCGTCGGCAAGACGGACCTCTAAATTTCAACCTCAATTTATATTAAAAAAATATTTTATTTCTATAAGTTTAAATGCATAAAAAGAAACGTTGTTGACAAAAGATCTAGTAATAAAAATAAAAATTCAAAAATATTTTTATTAAATAATAAAATTTTGACTGCCAAAGTGACCCTGCCAGTCAGGCATGCCCGCCTCTCCCCTACAACTAACTTCCTTATAAAGTAAAAATCATAGCATATAGTCGGTAACTGTGGGATTGTTCACCATCCGAAACGATATTTGCCACCATTTCCTTTTAACAGAAAATTCCATTGAATTGTCGCAGCGAATCTATTTGGTATAATTTAATCGATATAGTAAGCGAAAAAATTTACATTCGCTGATACTTCATTAGTATCTGTCAAAAAATAAGAGAATAATGCTGAGCTTTTGTGGTTGAAATATATGTATTTGTGTTTATTTTCTTGTCTCTATATCAAAAAACTGAAAAGTTCGTGCTTTGGTAAAGGGAAACCCCGGACGCACTTATTTTAAAAGGAATAAAAATAGAACCGGCGGTGTATATTTATAGCGTTACTTGCGGTCGCGTGTATTTAAGAAGTAAATATCACTTTAGTTTTTGATATTTGGTCATTTATAAACTTACGGGAATAGTAACATGTTTTATATTTACAGTTACAGACTTTTTCATTAACTACTTCAAACATACTAATTATTCGGTTTTATGAGTAGTTAAAAAACCAAACATTGAGATATGTGTACACTGCTTTTCCTGGGCTTATTTCTGGATTTATACTCTGGGATAGTTATGAATTTTTAAATGTACAAGAGAATTCAAAATTATCTGCGCTACTTGATTTTGAAATAGAAGTTTCGTATACAATTAGATTTGATGTTAATTTGACGTATTATGGATATGTACATAGATAGTTAATGATATATTGAACAAGTTTGAAATAGTTTTCGTTTGTGTACAGACCTATAGAAATTGCACTATATTATTTAAATGAAACGTTAACCATAGTTAAATGCAATTCAATTTCTTAAATTTATAATTTAATAAATACAAAAAACTAATAAATTAATACTCAACCTAAAGACAAATTCATGAATCACATACAACATCATAACAAAGATATTTACAGTGCACAAAATATTTATGACGAATGCGTATATGCTCAGCGCTGAAATAGTTAATTCTTTGGTAATCGAATATCTTCAGTAAAGAAGATTTTTGCGTTTGAAGAAAAACATTTTCATCGGAAATATTTCAACCAAATAATTCACGTTCCTTAAGTGTAACAATACATTATTCCGTTAGGTGAAAATAAGACGGAATTTCGACAAACTGGATAAATTGCTGCAGCTTCAACACCAGACTTCAGAAATAATAACTATCCTGTATTTTAATCAAAGTTTTAAACTGAGAAATCACTGTTTAAAATACCTTAACACACGATTTACGCCATTATATGTCTGCAAAGTGAAAAAGTGGGTTAAAAAGGAAATTATGCTTAATCTGTGGTCTTGTCATCGGAGCTGCAAATGTTTAATAATTATTTACTCTCGTTTCATTCAATTCTATGAAAATTACTATTTATTTTGCCAATCATTTATTGTTTTGACCAATTCTGCAGGATTATTCAGAGAAAAAAATGTTGAAATTATTTGTAATTTGCTCAAACTGTTTTTTTTTACAATAGGAACGTATATATATATAGCTTAATGATTTATAATCAGTATTTATTTTATTTTAATTCAATTATTAGAATTGAATAGTGCAACGTTTATTTATTTTAAAACTACTGCCAAGTTAATTCTCATATATTTATTCAACTATAAATTCGCACAAAATTTGTTTAATTCTTAACATTTTATAGTGAGTATTATACAAGCAAAAAACACAATCCGTTCCCAATTGCAATTCAAGTTTTTTTTTAACTAACTAATAGTTCGATTTTAATACCATAATAAGGATACATTTTGAGAAACGTTATAATGTATATCCACAAATTCAATATTGACCAGCTTTGCATTAGCGTCTTTAACTAAGAGCAATTTTCATGAGCATAATGGAGCATGAGGAGAAAACTTTTCAAATCTTGTAAACTAACATAAATATAGATCGCTGTGAATCAAATTTAAAGTTTTCTTGTACAGTATCACTTACATACATGTAAAAACAGAGTCATTTAAAAGTGTTTTAATTATAATTAACAATCTAAGTCGGTTTCGTGTTTAGTCTTATGAAGTCAAGTGGTCATCTCAAAGTAAACATTTAACAAATTCATTAGATGTTAACTCTATACATTTTTAACAAAAATATGTACTTTAAAATGAAAAATAAATTATTATTAATGTGTTTCATAGAGCAAACAATAATATATTAATTTACTATAGAAATAATTTTTAATCATGTTTTAAGCTAAAGTAGATTAAACTTTAATTTATTGAAAACCAAATGCGAATTAAATAAACTACCTGGCTCTTTAGTTCATTTCTGTTTGAGTACGTAAACTATCGTTTTTCTAACGAATTTAGAAACGTAAATCCTTTCGCTCGAATAAAAAGTAAAATAGGGTTCTTAAGTTAGAAAAATATAGGAGATTCAATAATTAAAATTCAATTTTTTATCCACTAACTGAGTTGCAAGTTTTTAATGATGTAGCCGAGAATAGACAAACATAGGAATATCGCACGAATTGTGAAAATTGCAGTAATTAGGGAGTTTTGGATTCGTCAAACACGATTACATCGGAACACTGACCTGGAAAATGGATGATATGTTCGATGGTTGTACGCGATGGAGTCTAAGAATTTATATGCATCTAGAAAAAGATTATACGATATAGGAATATCTGACTATCTTCAAATTGAATATATTTGAGTGACAGAAAAGTCAGAACTGGTTAACTCGTGGTCTCAGATGCAAATGAAGTTTTCTTTTCGGTTAACATTTACTTTTATGAAAACCTAAAATTCTTATGCGAGGAATCTTCCTTTTGATAAAATGATGAGGAGGGATTGAGCTCTATGAGGCAGTGGAGAAGATGGGTAATTTTAAAATTAAATTCACACCATATAGATTTACCAACGTTTCGAACTGGTTTATTACCAATTCCCACCTTCTCCACTGGCTCTTAAAGACCGTCTCCGGCGTGATCTGTGATTAAAAAGTTTATTTCTTCTTATAACTCATCGTTAAATTGGTTCATTATGAATAAAACCTATTAATTCTCTACCACAAGATGCTGAAATATATTTAAACAGCGTAAAAATCATATAAATATAAAAAGAAAGGCTGTGCAGCATACAATTTTGTACAGACTGTACCACAGTATAGATAAAACTTACAACATTATAACATACCTTTAAATGGCAGTTTCTTTGAAGTTAGTAACGCAAGCCTTGATCATTCTTTTGCGCTCCTATTCCTTTTTGAGTTTCTAGTATAATACATACTAGGTTTTTAAAAAATTCTGACTTTACTTTGCTTTACAATAGATTATAATGTGTCTTGAGTACATGCTAGGCATAGACTTCCCATGTTAAACTATAAAAATTTGGCGTTAAATATCTCCTACCGCTAAATATTTTAATCTTTTCACCAATCGATGAAACACATCAAAATGAGTTTTTAATTTGCTGGATTTAGCTACATACATAAATGTATACATTTACCGTACATAACCTTCGCGTAAATTGACTTTTTAAAAGAAAAATATCTTCTAACTCTTTGACAAACCCATGAATGATCACTTTTCAAGTTGCTATATATGGTTTATTAATTTTTCTATCACTACAAATTTTTTCAAAAAAATCTCAATGTCCCTTAATTTAATATTGCAATAATAAAATTAGTCCCCATAAGAGACAATGTTAAAACTGAAAATTTAAAATTATTCTTTTCTCGCTTCTGAGGCCATACAGCCTCACAAAAATTTAACACTAATTTTATTAGGCCTTTATCTATAAACCTGTAAATTTTTGTTAAAATCTCAATGCTAAATCTGTTATCCATAGCACCTCCTTAAGCAAATATAAAAGAATCTAGCTAAAGTCGATTTGCCGGAGAATGTCCTTAAAGGTGAATTTATCCTCATCATTTAATTAAAAATTTGGTTGCACAAGTAATAAATTAAATCAACAAATCTTTCTTTTGAAACGAAATCGATATTCATTTATTTGACTAATTTATAAACTTTGAAAATATTACGCGAAAAATCATTTATTTAGTTTTGCGAATTTTTCCTGACTATCGCACGCCACTGGTTTGCCTATACTTTTTTGTGTATATCAGTTAGAATTTGGTCCCCTATACCAATATAAAATTTATCCCTCGTTGGATTAACCTTTTTTTAAACGAATCTTTTTCAATCTAATTCGATTGGATTATAACAGTCTGATTATTAGATTCTTATGCATTTCAAATGGAACAAATTGAAAGCATTATGATTTGAAAGTTAGATTTTCTTTTTGTAGTGTACGATTTCTACAGTCTATACATAATTTTGTCGCACTCCGTCATCGATCTCGGGTTCCAAAAGTTTAAATACATTTCGCATTGATACACCTAGCCTATTCATCTCTGCCTACACTATAAATATCCGAAACACCCCCATAATATAGCAACTCAATCAAAATAACATAAACAGGCTTATTTTAATCCACACGTACAAGTGTGCAGTTTAAGCTCACATTATGAAATTAGCGACCCGCTCAATCACTTGTTGCTCGAAGAAGTATATATCAATCGTATAAGGGGAAGGGAGGGAGAGAGGGTGAGGGCTAAAAACTTACCGACAAAATACTGTTATATGTAGGTTTCATTAGATATCCCTAATCTACATCCAGACATTTTCGATTTCATCGTGGCGATTAAAATTCCAGAAATGCTACATAAATGCTCGCCCCTGGTATTTTGTAGCATTATGTTTTTTTGTTTTAATCTGAAAATTTCACTAGAACCTTTTTCGAAATGAACCTGATCATATAGAATTTGATTCACTTTGAATTAGAAGATTCACTTTGCAGTAGAATCATTCCTTCTGAATCTGTAAGGATTATAATCTGCACTTTTGATTTATTATTTTTTGTGTATAAATTAAACTGATTCTAACTTCATATTTGTGGAATGTTTTGAAGAAATATTATTTTTCAAGGCATTCTTTGTGATAATAATGAAAATTTTATTTTTCAGGCATTTTACTAATAATTACAATGCACCTAGTTTTGCAGTACTGTAATTATAGATCTTATAGATAGTGCATATACATAGAATAGCGTAGTCAGCGATCGCCGAGAATGAATTGTCAATATACAAGATCTTCCAATCTAATCGGTAGTCTGCTCTACGATGTAGTGAAGACAGTCAATTACCTTCTCAATTAATCGTACAATATTGACATTCATTCTGGATTCTTCCTACCTCAAGACCATTCTCATGGAAATTTGGTTGTAGAGGCAAAAGTTCTCATTATCGGTAACATTTGCAAAACTATTTTCAATACACAAACATATATATGTATATACTTTTACTACGATTCATGTTAGAATTATTGAACTTCATTCTTGCGAAAGAATCATTAAGCTGGAAATATACGTAAAAATAATGTATTCTTGAATCAAAAGTTTCTCCAAACCAAAAAAAGAATAATTACAAGAATCACTTTTATAAAAATTCAAAAAATCTCTGCGTTTGTGTTAAAATGATGTTATTATAGTATATTCAAAAGCACATCTTCTTGAGTAATTCCAGCTTTGAATTTCCATTTTTTGCACTGCTAAAAAATAATTTACATTTTCAGATATTCTGAATCATTACTAATTTAAAAACAAGGTATGAATTAATTCCTACTATAATAATTCACATAATATATAATATGACACACACCCAACTTGACCATTGGATCGAAATTATAAAAGTTCTAGTCAGCCACACGTAAACGCATTATTCCCTTGCATTGGTTATCTGGGTGTCGAAGTTGCGCATTGTCATCGCGAGGCTCTTGCACTTTACGCTGCACTGCACGTATATATGTATATGCGACGAGCCATAGTTATGGCTAATTGACTCGATCGATCCGACTATTGAGCCACGCGCCATTCTATCCGTGTGTATACGCTTGTGCGTGTGTGTGTGTTTAAACGTGGCGAGCAAGCGCAAGTTGTACATTACGAATTGCTACGTATAGGGGGATTGTGATGAACGGTTTTGTAGGCTTGTATCTACTATAGTTTTTCTTTGATTTGGAAAAGAAAAATTTTGTCGTATATCACGTACCGTGATGATTCGGATAAATGGAACGAAGTCGTATTTTTTATGATAAAGGAAAAATAAAATTTAAATTTGTGTGACGATCCTTGTATAGATTTATTTGAATTTACTTGAATATATTGAATTTTCTCTATTATCTCTATCCCAGAGATCTTTATAAAAACTACATGACACAAATGTAAACTACTTACAAACTAAACAATGTGTACCTAACGTATGATACAGACTCTTTATAAGTACATTATTTGCGCAATAGGCACCAAGTGCTACCATTTTTATAGGAGTAATAAGAATTTATAATTAACAATGAAGAGATGCTTAATACACATAAAATCATATAATACAAAAAAATGCTATATGAGTTTCAAGTGATTTTCGTGGTTATCCAAAATGCTCTGTCATTTAGTCACAGATTCTGCGCGGAAAGAAAAAATTTAGTTGTATCATCTAATTTATGTTAATAACATTGTAACCTATTTCTTCAATTGTCAGTCGAGACATTTTGTGTCAATTATAGAGGTTATGTTTTTCAATGCAGCTCCGAGGTGCTGGGCCTCGGCCGATGGGAAGAAAATCCGCCCAACTGCCGAGGCACGAAGAATTAGAAAGGAAGTGAAGAAGAAGAGGAGAAAGAAAGAGAAGAGGAGAAAGCACATATATAGTTGTAAACAAAAAACTCATCAAAACATTACCCCCTCCTTTCTACTTCTTCGTGCCTCGGCAGTTGGGCGGATTTTCTTCCCATCAGTCGAGGCCCAGCACCTCGGCGCTGCATTGAAGAACATAGCCTCCTCTGTTGACACTAAATGTCTCGACTGACAATTGAAGAAATAGGTGTCCATGGTTACTGACATAAATCCTTTCCAAATTTCTCTCCGTGTACAAAAAGCCAAAACTTTGGTTACAGAATCTAAAAATTCTGTTGTCAATGCCATCCTATGGATGTCACATCCAAAGTCATTAGTTGTCATTAATTGGTCCAAATCTTTGGTTCGGATGGATGCAAAGTAAATTATTACGTTTTGACCATTTCGTTTTGATTTGAATCTCACAACCAAAGCTTATAGATCATCACATATAAATCCCTCCAATCCATATTTGTCCATATAATTTGTTTGTGAAGTCCAAAGATTTTTTTTTTCTTAAGCAATGAACCATAACAATTGTATATCAATTATACAATATTTTGGAGTCTTTTTCAATATGGTTGTCAACGGATCTTAAAAGGAGAAAAAATTTTAAAATCTTGACACCAAGAATTATTATAGTTACTCAGTCCCGGCGTTGGAGTGCAATCATTTTTCTCAGACTGTAATTTGTCTTGCGCGCTACCGGAATCAACGAGCAACGCCCAGGAAAAATTCTAGATAAAAAGTCAAATACACTCTATGGGTCTCCGAATGAGCTTTTCTTCCCGAAGTATCGGTTAAAGGTAACGAGGCAATAGTAGTTTTTGTTAAAATAAAAATCCACTTAATTTTGTAAGAGAGTTGTCTAATGATTGTTTTCGTTTTTATTTTCAGGAAGTTTTAGTTCAATGAGATGTTCATTGTCATTTAAATTATATTAAAGAATATCGATCTGATATCTGTCTCGAGTTTTCAATGGATGGAAATATTTTTAGACTTCTTAAGTATACGAATATTGCATTTTTTGGTGACTTAAATAGTGTTTCTTTAACTTATCTTTTGCTCTCTTCACACGAGCTCCTTTTTTCAACTTTAAATTGATACAAGCTCAGCGTCGGTACTTTAAACTGGAACATTACGTTACTATCATGTAATATAAGCACTTTTATCTGGCTATGTCGGACAGCATAAAATTTTTTATCATGGCTCATGCATCGTATCCTTTGCGGCCAACTACTCCGCAATGAAACTTCATGGAATTTCGTCATAGTTTTACAAAAATGCGTTCACTAACACTAATGGAAAATTAATACTTTTCTTCATAGAATTTTGTCTCCCCTTTCAGAACATAAATCTCTTTATAAATTTTTATGTTATAGAAGACTATTACATCTGTAACTATTAAATTAAAAACAATCGTTATTTCAATATGATTATATCCTATAATATCCATATATACTTATATATAACACTGTAAAATTAAACATCAATTTTTTAATTGATCATTTAACTAACAACTTTAATTATATAGTGTTAAATAGTTTTAGTATATTTAATTCAAACTGTATTAAGAATTCTTCGATTGTATACATATTTATCAATATGGTTAAAATTAAAACTAGTTTAATGAAAGAAGAAGAATGCCCACGAAATTAGAATAAAAAGAAGAGTCAAGGAGTAACGTATATTTTAAAAAAATTGGTCCTGTTACTTGAAATCAAAAGTGATAAAATCAACTCGATGAAAATCAGTGTCTTTCTATACCCGTCTGTTTCTACTTCCATGTATTAACCCATTAACGACCAAGACCCCAAATTTTCAACATCTTTTTTAAGGTTTTTTTTCAACTAAAAAAAAGGTTTGAAAAAATTTGAAAAAGATCATATCCGACGTATTTTGAGCTGTTCTTTTAAATGGTGATACCGATTTTTTGTTAAAATACTCCTGCAAAAAAATATGGCGTGTTTTTCACGAAAAAAAAATGAAAAAATTTAGAAATTTTCATCTGTTCATATGTATTTATATATATTGGAATGTTTTAAACTTAAAAAAAAATAGCTAATAATATCATTTTTTTTTTATTTTTAAAGCTTATTAAGATGTTCGTGTAATTTTAATGCAAACATAGACAGAGGGTTATGGGTTTCTAACTCTCCCACAAATGGTCTTACTGATACACCAACTCAATTATGAATCTTAAAGTGTATTATTAGTGCAGTGGCCATGACAGGTCTAACGTGTACTGGCGCCATTTACCCGAGTCGAGCTTGCGAGGCAAGCTTCCTCAAACAAGTTGAAAGTAAAACTGTCTTTGATACAACCGCAAGCTTTCTGTCGTTTGCCCAACCCCCTTTCCTCTTTCAAAGCTTGTAGATGCTGAATACACATTGATTAAATTTGGCGTTCAATTACTGATTCACGCCCTGAACCTAACCTTCTTACACGTGCCTCGTGATCCCCAACCTCAAATGTATACCGCCGCCATAAAATAAATATATGTGCTCGCACACAGTCGATCTCATGTGGCCGCGAGCAGTAATGAATTTCCAAAGCTTACCGCCATTCGGAACCCACAGGCAATCGCACTACCTTCCATATTAAGACTAAATTCCTGCTCCCTTTTTCATCCACACCCACACGAAGACGTGCGCCTACACAATGTTGCATGTTTGTCGTAGAGAATATAGGCACGGACCCGAATTTGCCGAACGCGTTTTTCTTTCTATATGTATACATAATATCTATATATATAGTATACGTATTCACGGTTCGCCGCAAACGATAAATTTTCAGGGCGATCCTTTTCTCTCTCTCACAGAAGACCGGGGGAGGAGGTATAAGTTGGGTTGGAGAATTGGCCGGAAATGCTGGAATTCGGATGATGAACGTAGCGCCCGGGAAATCTTTCTCTTTTCATTTCATATACGCGTTTATTTAAATAAGTATGCGACTGTGTGTGTGGGTCGTCTTACTTGGGTATAGGATCCGCCTAATGGTGTCTTATTATCTTTGCCGCCCCGCTATTGTTATTTTTTCTTCTATGGTATTGCGGGTATATGTTTGGGGTGGTGCTATGAAAATGAAAAAAATTTAATATCGCGGTACGAGTACAGTAGTCCAACGAATAAATTCTATTGAGAACAATATTCAGTGATCCATACATTAAAATAATATATAGATATATTTTTTCAAGTGTTCTGAATGTTCATTTGTTATTTCTTTATATAGATTAATAAATATAGCATAGGAAAATGTTGCACGAGTTAATTATAAATGAAGGTACATATTGTTTGTGTATTGCCTGTATTGAGGGAAATATAAATTCATAAAGTTTTATTCGTAATATATTTTGAATTAAATAAATATGCTTTGAGGAAAAGCTCGATTAACTCACTATTTAATATTTATTAAATAATTTTTAGCATCATAATTTCTTTCAGTGAGATTATTATGACGTTCATTCGGTTTAAAAGTTATTTCAATCTTATTAAAATTGTAATTTAGATTACAGTGAGTAACTTTCTATTCTGGTATTGTATTTGTAACTTATTAGTTGATAAATGCAAATGATTCAAAGTTAACTCAAAGTGAATCGTTCGTACAGCTCAAAAACTTATAAGAGCGAGTTATTCGACGTTTTCATGAAATAGTTCAACTATATTTAAATAACAAAGAAAAGAAACAAATAAAAACATCCCCTCCAGAATTTTATTGATGATAAAAAATAGTGCCCGAGGCAAATTCATCTAGACCAGATTCAAATCGATAATATAGTCGAAAGACAAAAAAAATAAATACACCCATCCTCTGGAATATATTAAACGCATTCAAGGTCCCAAAAGAGTAACGAAGCTTTGCAATCGTGCAGCTTTGCCGTCAGAATCACACATTGACGCTGCTCACGGATTATATATTTACTCACGCACTTACATTTTTTTTCACTGAGTTACGGAAAAGATCACATAAATTTTACCGTTCATATAAAATGTGAACAAATATTATATCTTCCTACGCGTTTGTATTTTTTCCCCTTTCCTACGCTTCCTTTCTTTTCTGTTGCGGGTTTGTGCTCGTTATTTAGCTATCGGAGGATGGTAATGAAAATAAAAGCGCGCCAATATTCACTGCTTTCATGAATAATCGAGAGGAAGCTTCTGGCTTCGAAAAGTAAAACCAATAAAAAATATGCGGCTTTATAATACAAGGATATATCATCTTATCAATATTAAGTAATTATAGATAGTAACATTTTTCTAATGAAGCACTGTTTTTTTTATTAAACGTATTATACTTTAGTATATTTTTCACGTCCTCTGTTGATTAAAATTATAAAATGTAAATTAATTTAGTTTATTCAGAATAAAAAATATACTATACATTCTAGGTCGAAATAAGTTATGATTTTTGGATTGTGCCTATTCCTTTCAAATCATTGTTTAAAAGATTACAAATAAAGTACTTATCCCACGATTTTTCAACTTCAACTTCATTTTTTATCGCATTTCTGAGTGTTTCATTAAGTAGTACAAAGCAGAATAGTACTTTCGTTATACAGTTTTCTTATTTTTAACGATGATCCAAAACGATGAAAGCTAAAACACAGGAGAGCATAAGAGACCTGGAAAATCCGTGACGTTGATAAGACTTATTTCACAGGCGAAAAAACACAAACATACAGCCCCTAAAAGAAGACATGACAAGTTCCGTGCTTTTATTCTGGATCTACTTTACTCGGATGTATATTTATTTTCTAGTCCTTGAAATTCGGAACATTTTTTCCAAGTCTTCTGTCAAACCATTTACTGAACTTTTGTCAAACTAAAATAGGTATTTACATTATTCTACTTACCCACTTCAATATCTTCAGCATCATTGCAAAAAAAAATAGTAAACTGTTTTCTTTAATATAAATATTATTTAATGTATTATCTAAATAATTGATCGAAGCATACTTTTTCTTTACTTATTCTTTAATTATACAAAATATGCGGTTTAAAAAGTAATAACTTGACTTATTGTTACATGCAACGCTAACGTAATTTAACATATTTAAATACAGTTTACACTACAAAGAATAAGTATACAGAATCATCGAAAGCAAAATAGGTTGTAGACTAAAAATGTATAATTACAGGACACTGCGAACCTTTATATAAAACCATAAAATCCTCTTCACAAAATTTTCACCTAATTTTTGTTGCTGACCGCCTCGTCGCGGATTTTCAAATTCAACTCTCACGGACTCGGGCGTAGTAAAAGAAAAAAACAATGTAATCCCATCGTAGATCACTCTTTCGCCACCTTCTTTTCGCCTAAAGCTTCGCCGTACGATTCACGAGTGAGTTTCGCGTTCATCAAGCACACGCTCTTTTTGTGCTTCTCCCTTTACTTTTTTTCGCTGAGCACACGACTTTTAACGATTTCTCGCTCTGCAGCGCTGAAACTTACTATTTTTGGCACTGTTTTGATTGGTTTGCTCCAAAACACTTCGGGTTTTCGTTTTAGATGAGACTTTTAATGTCGCGTGTACGTCATAATTTGAATTTGTAAGTTTTTCCATATCCGTTTTGAACATAGATTTTGGGTTTGAAATTGAAGAAAAACATACGCTCAATTTTGTAAGTGCTTTAAATAGCTTTTCATTATTTCAAATTACAGTTCATATTATAAATAAAGAAGTCTTATAGTAATATCAGTAATATTCTACAAATGTTCATCGAATACTTTTAAAAGTCAGTTGCTAATTAGCAGTGACTTTTGTGTCATCTCCAACCCTTTAATTTTTTAAACGCCAAAATTATTTAAAAAAGTTTTTAAATTGACCTATTCTTATTTCAAAAGATAATATACAATATTATACGTTTGCATAATAACTGTACATTATTTTATATCGAAATATAAAACTAAATATCCTTTTTCCATTCCTGATTTACTTAAATAATAAAACTTAACCTTCGTAGTCGGTACAGAATTTTTTACGTTTCTTTTCATTATAATATAATAACAGTAAAATAAAAATTAAGTATTAATTAATTAAACGAAAGCGCATATACTTATTATAACAGGCTTAAAAGACTCGGCTAAGTTTTGTCTGCAGTCGGCAAATATTGTAAGTAGGAGCAAAGCGGAAGGAAGGGGAAAGCGAGCAAAATAAAGCGTCGGCTGCTCACATAGGAAAGAGTCTCATCCCTCTTCTTGCCGAACGCTTCGTTTGTTACGCTCGTGGCTCTTCCCCCGCGATTCTCGGTCCTCGTTTCGTGCGCAATAAAGAGCGCATAAATTCATAACTACGAATGCCGCGCGCCTTGTTCGCATACACAGACACACACGCGCGGATCTTCATACCAGGGAGAAAGACCGATAGCCCGCTATTGTTGTGAAACTTTTTGGCTCTGCTCCGAGTGTAATTATTTACATTCTGACGTGCGGAAGTTTCTTTACCGACGCTCTGCTTTACCGACCGTGAAATGGATGTAACGCTGCCGTAGTTGCTATGATAGTGAAAATAATTCGCTTTTCGATTTATGTTGAGGAGATATTTTGGGGCGAGAGGAGGGAGGAATATTCAAGTCTTATTATTTTTCATTTTCTGGTCGGTAAAGCAGTATTTAACTTGCGATGTGTATTCTGTTTGTATAAAATTTTAGAAAAATAATTCTTTGTTGAAACGATAATAAGAAAGCTTTATAAGCATGTGTCTTCAGAGTTTAGTTTAATATTTAAATGAGCTGATGTTAAGCAGTTCACATTCAGAGTTCCTTTAATATTTTATTAAGTTTTAATCTTACGGTAGAAAGAAATTTAATTTTCACAAATTGAAACATTAAGAATGGCACTTAATACTTTACCTTGAATAAAACGAAAATAAAATACACGCAAAACATTCAAATCATTCAGATTTAAAATTAAAACAGTATTATCTTTTTATGAAGTAAACTGCACAATACAATTTAATGCATAAACATAACGGTTAAATAATTCCAAAATTTTCAACGTTAATATTGCGCGTATAAGCTTATTCAGTACGTTTATTCTCTCGCATTCTCTTTTTCTCCTTCCCTTTTTTATTGTCTTATAAGAATAGCAAAACGCTCGACTGAACGATTTATAAAAATCACTTTTGTTTATTCTCTGCAATTGATTATGAAACAACATTTTCACAGTTGATGTTTTCTATTCTGTATTTTTACATTTACATATTCAATAACGGTATTTATCAATAATATTTGTTCGCGCCCATGGGGCGCTTGGTTGGTTTAAATTTTCGCGCAATCTGTACTGCGCGCGCGCATGTGCGCGTTCTGGGTGGAGCGTGAGGAGAGGGGACTGAGGCGAGCGGCGCATTCGTGTGCAAAGCAGCGTGGTGTGCGCGTGTCCCACGAGGGTCTGGTACTCTGATGGTTCGGGGCCTGCCAACCTGTACACCCTTGGCCTCTGTGCCGTGGAATTGGGTAAGTGTGGTGACCTGGACGAAGCACCTGCAGCTCCGTTGGGTGTGCTCGTTGTATACGTTCAACACGAGACAACAGCCACCCTGAGGACCCATCTGTGCGGCAGCGGCTCACCCGTAGTTTGCTGCCCATAGCCGTTCCGGGGCAAGGGCTGTTCCCGTATCCGAGACGTCGGAGCCCTGGAACGCGCGTGAGTTGGGTACCTCCCAGAGTCAGGCGCACGTGGTTGTAGAAAAGAGAGCTCTCTGCGGCGAAGAAAAGGCCTACGCGCGCGCTAGTAAACTTCTATGCGTTTCTCCCGAATATTTATTATTTAATGCGATCTACACAATTGCGTTTATACCGCACTCTGTATTTCGACTTAAAATATTTGTAATACGACTGCAAATATTTATATTAAATGAATAAAGAATCCATTTTGTTAAATTGAGGTGTATCTTATTTGAAGACCCCGCATGAATCGCCACTCAGCTTACTTGAGGAGTTGAACGGTCAAAGAAGGGTTGTTGCCTGACAAGGAGTAGCTGAATCAAACAATATTGTTTTTGTTATGCTAAAATTTATTTGAACCTATGTACGATATTATGTATGAATTCTGAGATAAATAACATTGATTATATGCGTAAAATAAATAGTAGTATAATTATAATTTCTATCGTTATTAATCAACCAATGCATAAGACTGATGTAACTATATAAAATCTCACTTTTAAAAATCACTTTACTCTATCAATATGTATTTCGTGTAATTAATTTCTTCAACTTTAAACCAGACGCAAATCAATACAGACTGAACTGACTATAATTTAATGATTTTTTAAAACTTATTATTATTATTAGTATCATATGACATCACGATATTTTTCATACCTGAAAAACAGAATTCATTATATTTTATAAATTTTTAATAAAAATGGATATAAATATAATATAGCTCTTCCGTATAGCGGTCATACCCAAAAATGATCAATTATTTTAGTCTCTATCATTTTTTTTATGCACGATATGTAACGGTATTAGAAGTCAATCTTAATTTCAGCGGTATGAAGTAAATATTGGGTTCTTATTATGATTTATAAAATTAATCTAAATATTTTCTTGCATGGAATCTCATCTACAATATGTCATACAAAAGAAGCGCAAAGGATCTTTATTTCAGCCCTTCAGGCAATAATTGAATTCATTTATCACTCTGTCCTCCTTCAGTTTCATATGTGCTCCTAAAGACAATAATATGCTGTACATACAAAAATAAATAATATATGAAAAGCGTTTTATGTCATGACATTCAATGAAAAATCGAAGATCATAAAAATCTTAATTTAGTTTTCCGGCAGTGAAAATAAATCCAGTCTGCAATCATTATCCATATCTTGAATTTTCTCGCCAATTTCTCTCTATCCTATCAATTAACACGCATCACTCTATATGCAACATGCACACACGTGTATACAAATACACACATAGAAAGGACTGTATTTTACCTGTCTGCTTTGCCGATTACCATTCTCCCCACTTTTGGTCATTCACAAAATTGTGCCCCCGGGAATTCAGCCATCTCTCTTTCGCCCTCATTCATTCTCTATTTCTCTTTCAAATCGCTGGACCTGGATTTATGTACTGCCATTTGATGAAGGGATGGGAGGAGTGGAGGAGAGGCGTTGGGGTCCCATAAAGGAAAATTATTGCCGCGATATTATGATCCGGAATTCATCAAGCGTATCTCGATCCATCTCACGCTCCACTATTTTCTATAAATATTCGGATGCTCGTTATGACTGATTGGTTTACTTGTATTTCATTTTCCTTTCGATAGAAAAAATTTTATATAATTTATTAAAAAGGTTTAAGTAAATAGTTTGACTCAGTGCAAAACGATTTCTGAGAAAGATTTAAAGTATGCAAAAATATTTATTTATGTATGAATTATTTTTTATCTGAAAAGTCTTCTTGAATACAGCTAACTGAGTGTTCAAACAAGAATTAATAATCTCTAAGCAAATATTCAGTGTAATCAACAAAAATTTCTCTCTAAATGAGGTTTTCGTGAAAGGAGTTATATTTTAATAAATTTAAATGCCTTTTGATCATGAGAGGTTTATTTTTCGTTAAAAACAGATCAAATACCCGATAAATTCAGAAGAAAATTTTTGGATCAAGCCAGAAGAGAAGTGCAGTCAGACTTTTGAACATACGAGTTCTCGGAAAATATATAACTCTTAAAAAGATTTTAGCGACAAAGAGATCAAACGTATTTTTCAGTGACCCTTCTTCATTAAATTTGGCTTCTTTTTAACTCATTTTCATCAGAATGAAAACATAAGTTGTCACGCCCCATATACGCTTAGACATCTTTCGTCAGGTATTGTACCATCGCTTTCCTCAAACGAAATTAGTAAATTACAAAATTTTCATCGGAGGTAGTCAATTATTGCATTTGTTCATAGTTTATAGACAAAATAACTGAAAGCTATGGCAGCGAGTGTTTGTCATTTATCCAGATCATTAAATTCAATTTGACAATTACTATCAGCTATTGAAGAACAATGATTGCACATAATAGCACTAACAAGCGACGCTGCTTCATTTACAATACGCGACTAATACTGAGGCATCCTGATGTTAATCGAGTGTAAATAATCGAAAATGAGGATAACGACAGCTTTGCACGAGTACTAATCCTAATCCAAAAATCTGTTTGTCTATTTGGTTCACTTATCAACTGAACGTTACAAACAATAATTCAGATATGAGATCAAATTACAGAATCAGACCATCGAGGTTTTGTTCAAAAAGATATCAATGATACTTTTGAGCTTTGAGAACGTATTCATAAACTAAGGATTTTGCAGTATCTTTATATACTTTTGAGTCTAACAACATAAAAATAATGATCTTTAATTTTATTAAAATACAAAAAAAGGTAATAAAAAAAAACAACATTAATAATTTTGTTATTAGAAATATGATAATTCAGAGTTAAATGATTGTTGAGAAAAAATTAAGGTTGTCTATCCTGAACTTATTGTTATAAGTTAGAAGCATGCACGCATGTGTGTGCGTTAATTTGTACAGCAGCGCCTTTGTTAAGCTCAGATATGTTTATCTGAGTAATCCATGAAAACATGTAAATATAGACGTGTATAAATTGCGTGACATAAAACAGGATAGCTTACCCATTGAAGCTCGACTATAGCACGCAACCGCGCTCAAATCTAGCAACAGGATATTTTCCATGAGTATGAAAAAGCTGAAATATAAAAAAAAAACTTGAGCACCAATTAGTTATAAAAAGTTTATTTCTATCATGTTGCTTTGCATTTTAGACCTTTATACCACTTATTCGACCTGACTAATAGGTAGTTCATTTTTTAACAATAAGAATGTTGTTAAAATTTTGTTATTCTCAACGAATGTCCTACCTATGCACTATTTTAGAATCTCGCAAGTTCTTTCTAAATAGTATTTATTTGAAGTTGAACCTACAATCTCCAAAGTAACCCCAGTTGCTTTAAAATTCCGACGATTATCATCGCCGCATTACGTTGACCAAACAGCAAAGAACGAACAATCCACCCTCGATGCTGAAAGTTGGCATTGTATCTTCCAGCTGCAGAATTAATAACGAGTCAGGACAAACATCCTTTGCGAGTCTGGCCACTGTCACCAATATCAAAACACACCTACAGAATAAACGTATCCCTTGTCTCTCGGCCCTCGTACTTTATTACTGGTCGTCCCTCAAACAATCCATAAGTAAGCACTCATTCGTCCCGTTGTCTTTATTTGCACGTTCTCTAGCCCCATCATCCGTACGAAAAGTTATATAATCAGTGCGGAAGTATGAGAGTTGCTGTTATTGTACTGGACTATGACGTGGTTGAATGTTTAACAACTTTTCTGCTGAAACAAATTAAACGATTTTCTTACGGAGATGTACAGCCAAATCAACTAAACTGTAATTAAATTTTTTGTTGTTATCTATGATAAGTAATGATCTACTATTGACTGTTCAGCACCGCCAGAACCATTGATTATTTCACTTACTAGTCGAGTTCATCGACCAAATTAAAATCATATAAGAGTAAAATCAACTTCATATTTATGAATAAACAAAGCAAATAATCAGTCATTTCATTAAGTACTTTGTCAAAATGCATCGTGTAACTTAACTTGTTAAGTTAACTGTGTGTTGTATTAATAACTTGAACTGTTAAATCTTGGTAAATGTTTTATTTTATTATTTGCAAGATAACATCGGAATTTTAGTTATTCCAAAACCTTCTTCACTTGTACGAATGAAGCAATATCTACGTATAGATGTACGTATGGTAACATTTATTCAATACCAATTTAACGTAATTTGTTCCTTTTCTTTGCTTTTATACTGTTTTATGATGGGAAACGCGAAATTAAACCGATTATATATCATGCTAATGATGATATGACCGGCGAGAGAAAACGTGAATTTCCATGTTCCGCTGATTTTTTGCGAGATTTTGTAGTGTGATTGTTGGAAGGATATTTTTCTGTAGTTGATGAATAGCGTGAATGCTGTCAAAGCTGAATGGAACGTGAACTAGTATTTTGAGAGTCTAGAATGGTAGAAACATTTTTTTTAACAGATTGAAAGTGTAATCGAATATGAATGTTTTGGGTCGGATTGCATGCATGCGTTAACTTTACCAACCGATATTTGGATCAAAGTTTTCAATTTGCAATTATTCACATTTATGATACGAAATAACTCATTCGTTGGTTCAAGTGTAGTTTGCAGTGATATTTTAGCATTAATAATTTTAATTAATCGCTGTAAAATATCATTAATAGAATATTTTTTGAGATTACATGCATGTGTTATAAAAAATTTCTAAAATGAAACTTTTCAATACCAACTGAAAGTAAAAGATCATTATGACGTTGTAAATAAATAAAAATGTTATTCGATGAAAACTGAAAACAATATTTATATATAGTTTTAGGGTACCTTTTTGATAAAACAAATTTTAGGATTTATTTTGTTATCGTGGAGTTGGTTTACGGAAAAACTCCTGTTATGACAGCCCGTAACGATTTTTTCTGCTCCAATGCAGTTATAACGCTATAGAATTCACTATTTTTATAAGCATTTTACCATACCTTTTAAAAGGTAAATTCAGTTATTTTATTGAGTAAATTTGCTTAACCATATTAAATGCTTTTACCATTATCATTATCATTTGTACAATTCGAAAAATACATAAAGACATAATAAAAGGGTAAACAGCCAAAGAACTGATCAAATGAATCAGCGCATAAATCCATAAATACTTTTTTAGATTTCTTAAAGCAACTTCAGTCTTTATTTTATTCTCATTGCAGGGAAAGTCAGACAGCCAGGGGTAGAGAGAAAGGGAGAGCTGTTTGCCTCAAAAATAACTGGACTGGAAGAGATTCAGTGGCGGCGAGATGAGATGAAACACGCTGAGCTCCGAAGACACTAAAAACTCTAGGAGCTAAAAAACCACCCATCGAACTCAGTTACGATCAGCGTCGTGACGATGAACAGGTGACACACTAACGGGGAATATAGTGATTCGCAACAAAGA
>UELU01136870.1:8751-24760 GCA_900490025.1 Megastigmus dorsalis
GGGGGGGGGGGGGGGGGGGGGGGGTGACGAGGCCGTTTTTAGAGGCGGAATTTATGGCGGTTAATTGAATGTTTGATTTATTTTCTGCTTTTATGCGGTGCCAGGCTATAAGCGCTTATATAGGCAGAAGGAAATGTGGATTATTTACGAGTTAAAGTTATCGATGGATTTAATTGCTCGCCACTTCTCGTTGATATAAACAAAGTTTTATTAATTTCAAAAATAATCTTCGATCGTTGGTAATAGTGTAAAATGCAATCTCGTTCGTTTATAACACTAATTACACAATTTAGATGCAGTCACGTGCACAGCCATTTTGCTTATTACATTTCCCTCCGAAGTTTTATATTTCATTGTGCGTAACTGATAGAAACGAGAGAGCGAGAGAGAGAGAGCGACGCGCCAACACGGTGACGAGCACGAAATGGAATATATGTCATAATCGGCAGAGAGAGTCGACGGGAGCTTTCTCGTCCCCTAAAATTTCCCTCTCCGACTCTCTTTTTCTCCCTTTTCTCTGAATCATCCACCCGCCGTATCATCTTATGCGAGCTGCTCCTTCATTTCGTCGCCTTTATTGCGCGACTTCGATTGCTCTCCTGATATCCACAGTTGATACTCCGGTTCTCGGCTTTGTCAAGAGAAAAACATAGTCCCGTAGGCTACGCAGCGAGATGTTCGTTATGTCGAGGAAAAACCTCCGATATTCCCCAAGTTTGACACAAAATACGATAGCAATCTATATTTTATCCCCGGTAGTATCCAAACAATCGTTAATTCACTACGTCGACTCGAGCTTCTCGCAGAATACGTTTCGCTTATATGCCAAATGCATATATAGTCGAGAAAATTTTTGTACAGCCTGCAAAGTCGTGTACACACTCCACACCAAGTTGGCAAGTAAATTAAATTAAAGACGAAAAGTTCCTGGCCAACTTCCGTTATACGATATCAAAAAAAATATGTATTGCGTTTTGAAGTTGATCAATGGGTGCGCCCTCTTCGTTTTACGTCTCTCTCGCCTTATCGCCATATCTCCTTACACACTCTTTTTCTCTATTCCTTTTTTCCACTAGCTCCGTCGCAACCGACTTGCCTTCTCTCGCGCGTTTTGGCCAACTTATATATATATACTCTACCCTTCGATTATGATTACATCTTGAGATTTCTTTTCGGAGGGAGGTTTCGCATTTCTTCTTATCGGCTCTCTCTCTCTCTCTCTCTCTCTCTCTCTTTCTCCCTCTTACTTTGATGGGCGAAACTTTTATGATTGACACTGCTGTCACTTGGAAAAATCTCGGAATTTCATTCTCGTAGAGAGATGCTCGCTTCTTCTCTTCTCTCGTCGCTCTACGTATTGTTGCCATTACGTATTCAAGCGGTTGAATCGATTTACTTTTACTATAAAGCAGAATTATGCCGATGTTATTACTTTTTGTTCTGTTACTGTCTTATCTCGGGGCTCGCGCTCGATGCCCTTCCACATGTCAACCCTTATTTCATGTAATATCCTAGAAGAAATGGAAATATTCTTTTATTAACGCTGCGAAGTATTATTTCTTTCTATTTGTACAATTAATCGCACACATCTGAACCATTATTGAAATCTTATATTTACGACACTAAATAAAATATAAACAATGATACTTTACGATTCATGACTGAAAGCTCATCGTCTGTCTGCAAGTCCACTCTCCAAAACTTTGATATACTCAATGAAAATTTGACTCGACTGAAATCGCGCAAAAGTTCGAAGCCACCCCTCCCGGCGCAATACAATCGTTTCGCGTCAACTATTCTCGCCTCGTCGGCATATTTCGGGGCTTGACGGCCATAAACACGCCGGTCAAACCCAACGCAACTTTATTATCGCGCGCAAAGCTGTCAGTCCGCGTATACGGCGCGCCCGCGCGACAAGAAACAAGAATAATTCCATCGGCGCTCTTGTTCCGTCTATTCTCTCCCTCTCTCCCACACATACACAAACGCACAGCAACAGCAGTCGAACAACACACTTTTCAGACTCTTACTCTTTCGTCGGCGCTGTCCTGGTGGATATCAAGCCGGTGCGGAGAAATGCCGCGAGTAAATAGTCTCTCTCTCTCTCTCTCTCTCGCTCTCTCTCATTCTGCTTTGCATCACGGCTTTGATTTACGCGTCCCGAAAGGGTCGGAACGGGGGAAAAATTGGATAAAAAGGAGGCAAAAGTGTGTAGAAGAGAGAGAGAGAGTGTGGAAGACATACACGGAGCTTTACGCGCGAGCAGCGCTTACTGGCTGGCATCGCATATAACGTCAGACGATCGTATTTCTAAGCCAGCCATGCGTCTACTATCTTTTTTGCGCTCCAGAGCAGCCCGGGGTAAATGCGCTCTCTCTCTTTCTCTCTCACTCTCTCTGCAGTGTGTATCGTAGCTCTTCCTCGCTGCTTCTCTTTCGCGCTCGCGTTCGCCTTTGGCCGCGTCTTTTGCGTGTGGCAGCGAATTCGCGAGCCGACGTGATTCCCCCGTTGTTCGCTGCCGCGCGATGCCTTTGTATTATGCTGCGCAGCGCCAGAGAGAGGCGATGACGTGAGAACGGAGGAAAAAAAAAGTACGTGACCCGAGTTTAATGCACACTCGGATACTTCTTTTTTCGGAACAAAAAGTTTGACGGATAGACGGGGATATCGGTTTGAATCCGCTGGTTTTTTTTTGTTGTTGCTTTACCCACCGCTTTCGAGTTTACAGTTATTTCGCCATTATTCTTTTTGGTGAATTAGTTGTGATGGAAACTTGTGTTACCTTTTTTTTTGTTAAAAAATGTCTCGTCGTAGAAATGTTTTCGTAATTTAATTGAAGGTACAATGTGAAATATGTGTTGTTCGATAAAAAAATAATTTTTTAAAAATGAAAAAGAAAAATTTATCTTATTTTTTCTTTTACACATATACTTGCGCTATTTTCTTTTATCACGTTTGGGGTAACAAATTCGTCGACGTGATTCTCGAGTTATGTTGTTTTACCCCTTGGGTGGGTGCGGCGCGTGAAACGTGATGACACGATGTAGAATAAAAATTCTATCATCACCTTAAAGGAGGGGGAGCGTATGTGCTTTTAGGAAAAATGGAAACCCTTGTCTAGATAATGCATACGAGAAAAATGATGCTTCTTTAGGGTAACGATACTTTTATAACATTACTTTTTGGAAAAAAAAAATTCATAAAAAGTAATCTTGAAAAACTGATTACTGACAAATAACGTAACTTCAGATTTTTTCAAATTGAGTTGGTGTATGTTTGAAACTTTAACCACAGAGTTCAATATATCAAATCTACTCATAGGAATCCAATAACCATACTGTGTTTTGAAAACCCAAAAATGGAGCCCTGTAATCTACCTTAATGCAAATTCGCACTAAAGTCCCCCACTAAAGCTTAAAACGTTTCCGAAATAAAAGCGAAAAAGGAGGCGAGTGCCGAGCGCAACGGCCTATGAAACACGATGCAAAAGTATAGGCGAAAATCAGTAATTTGAAGTGTGGCTAGCCGAAGGGTGGAGGAAGTGAGGTATAGAAATCAGCATGCACAGTAACACACATATCCGCAGTTCGGGGGAATGGGACGCGAGCGATGCAACGACACAAGAGCGAATCGCGATGCAACAATACCCTTCTCTCTCTCTATCTCTGTCGCTCGCTTCTCGCGCAGAGAGTATACGTGTGCAACAGCAACAGCAGCAGCAGCAGCTCGCGCTTATACTGCGTATATATCGAACATTCGCGAGTGCGAGAGAGAGAGAGAGAGAGAGAGAGCTACAACTGGCGCGCCGCGCGATCTCTCTGACGTAATTAACGAAGTTACGATCTCGCTGAAACGCGCCGCCGCGCTGTTATACCTGTTATATCTTCCCTATACCACTAGAACTGCCGCTGCTGTTGCTGTTGCCGCGTGCATTTATGAATGCGCGCGTGTTAAGAGGACGAATTGCGCGCGGGCTGACGTCTCTGCGCACGGCTATACGGAGGAATTTACGCGCGCGCGCGCGTGTGTGTAGTTTATTGCATTGATTTGCATTTTGCCGGTTATAAGTGCGGGGCGCCCGTGTCAACGATCGAGAGACAATGCTACTGCTGCAGCGAGAGCTGAATAAACTTGAGGAGCTTCTCTCTCCTGGTTTTCTTCGATTCTCGCTTACATACAGGGACATTGCGTGGAACTTTAGGAGAGATTATCGGTGTAAGGATGATTCCGTGCGCGGCTGATGGAAAACTCTATGCTTTTGCTTAATTGCTTTTTACCCATTTCATTATTGTAGATTAGGTGCGGATCTAAAAATACACTGCGCGAGGGCGACTGCAAACATTGACTCTCGATATAGTCCTAGTGATTAACGCGATATACGAAGAAGCCACACCATTCAATATTTGCTCGACAAAGTAATTGCGCAGCTTTCGTAAAACCTTTTCGATCCGCACGAAATACGCACGCATCTACTACGAAATAATTATCGAAAAATCGATCACGATCGAATCACGATTTTCCGAGCGTAAAGTAATTTATGGCAAAAAAAAATGAAGCATGTAACGTATACATTGGATGCTGATGGATGGTGGCGGAGATCACCCCGACTTTATCGTCAAATTTTAATCGAGGTGTTAAAATATCTCGGGTTCTTCGCACTCGGGTAATATTCGAATGAGCGGCCCGAGCAACGGCATCTAAATAATGTTTTGATCGTATTTAGCCGAGCGGTTCGGTATTCGTATATAATGAGGCTGTGGTGGCCGGGAAAACATTTGCTAATTTTCCGAAAACGTGTATAATGAACGATTGTTCAGTCGCACGTGGCATTGGCTCACACTTTGCAGCTCTTAGAATGGCGAAATTCATTGTTGATTATTTACAATTCTGGCCGAAATCGATTCTGCAATAATAAATGTCTCTGTGCTGAATAAATATATATGCGAATTCACACTTACGTAAAATCGAATGCTTAACTTATACTTACGTCACTGGTCGCGTTGCTCTATTCGCTCGAATTTAAATTTCAATGCAGTAGCGTGCATCTGCACATCGCTCTAAATTTCGACTGCTCTCGAAAGATTCGACGACGATTGCGCAAACATGTTCGTGCAGAAAACTGGATTTGCCGAAAACAATCGACCTACCAACAAACCCATCTATTTCAGTTCTCTCCAAACGAAAGAAAAAAACAAAAAAAAACAAGTATCTCGATACACACTTTCTTCGCGCGCGGTTACCTCATAACGAAGGCAGAGAAAAAGTCGCGCGCGTGTAAAAAGAGAGTGAAGCCGGGTGGGTGGTATGTAATAAGCGAAGCCGAGCGAAAGAGGACGCGCAGGAAAAAGATGAATTTTTCGGTCGGATCTGCGGCGGCGGCGGCTATACAACGTTCGAATAAGCGCTCTCGCTCATATAACGCCGCAGCATATATATACACTCTTCTCTCTCTTGCGCTCTGACGGCGCTTTGTTCCAGTTTGTTAACTCGACGCCAGTCCGATCCGCAATGAAGCGTGCGTCCCTCTCTCTCACTCACACGCACACACATGCGCGAGTTCCGCCTTTCTCCACGGCTCTGTGCGTACATGTACTGCAGCATCGCGCCCGAGCGTCATTATTGTCGTCAGCTGAACCGGCCACTTTTTGCGGATGACGCCGATTACTTCTTTATAAACGCACACACACAGACTTTTTGCTCCTCTTTTTCTCGCAATTTCTTATTATCGAGTTCGTTTCGCGCGGAGTTCTGCGGTGAAAATGAGTGAGAGAAAAAGAAAGAGAGAGAGAGAGAGAGAGAGAGAGAGAAGCGCCGCGAATGCTGTTTGCCCTGCTCTCTGATGCGCGATGACGAAGAAGCTTTTTCTCTCATTCTCTTGTGTACTTATTTTATTTCGATTGGGGCAGGGAGGGAAAGAAGGCGTTTGTTGTGGGAATCGATCTCTGTTTGTGTTGGCGCTGCCCAGGTGTAAGAGAGAGAGAGAGAGACAGTCAGTTGTATCTGCCCGGCGAGTCAAGTTTTGAAATGTTATTAAGGTGGTGGTCTCGTGGCTGTATATACTGTATATGGTACTGTTACACGAAACAACGAAAACTGTTTCATTTTTTAAAGTTTTTAAGACATGCTGTACACAATTCTCTACCTTACTTCAAAGTTTCGAGAAAATCGACCGGTTCATCCGAGTGCAAAGTTGGAAACACTCAATATACCGATAAAATACGGTATAGAGGATCAAATAAAAAGCCAAACTTCTTACTCCAAAGTGCCTAATCAATTAAGTCAAACATTGTTCATCATCTGTGCGATCCAATTTATCATCGCATCCGTAACTGACAATTTTAATATTCGGAAAAAAAAATAATAAAAATTGTGCAATAATCGAAGGAAGTATTGCCCGAAAGTAAATTATCGAATTCGTTCCGCATGAGCATTTCGTGACTCTCCGGCCCTCTGAGCCGCTATATATATATATATATATACATATATACATAAAAAGCGAGGAGTCTCGAGCCTGCGCCCGATTGCAGGCAAGATGGAAAAAAGTCAGGCGATAAAGAAAAGAAAAGAAAGAGAGAAAGAGAGAGGAGCGCAGGAGCAGCGGCGGCAGCAGCAGCAGCAGCAAGAAGTCAAGTTATGGAGAAGGGCTACGAGGGAGTGGGAGCGAGAGAGAGAGAGAAAGATCGCGAAGGGGGATGGCGTGGCCGGTGGACACAATGGGGTGTATACATCCAGGTATGTTTTCTTCCCCCTTGCGAGTGCGAAGCCCGAATCGGTAGAAAGAGAAAGAGAGAGAGAGAGAGAGAGAGAGGCCCTGCAGCTGACGAACAATGAGGCCGAAAAATCGCTTTGGATCTTTCAATCTCGCTATTGCTGCTGCTGCTGCTGCTGCTGCTGCTGCTTTCCTTCTCGCGCCGCCATGCCACTCCCCTCTCATTTGGCCGCCGTCTTTATTCCGCTCTCCCTCCGTTTGACGTTCGAATTAGACGCATCGGAATTTTTTTTAGATTACATTCTTTTCAGCTGTGCGCCGCGCGGACTGATGCGCGTGAATGGACGGCGCCACTTTCTGCACCGACTCTCGGCTGCTTTGTGTCTCTCCAACTTGCCTCCTTTTACTTCGTGAATTTCATTCGTTGCGAGTGTGTGTGTGTGTGTGTGTATGTATATATGTATATACATCGTACAAAGTGATTCCCTATGAAATATCTTCGGCGCGGAATTCAAGGCCATTGAAGATTCTATAGTTTCTTTTTTGTTCCTTTGCAGGATTAACAGATTAAAATATTGATTCTTTCGCTAACGGAAGCGCTTTACTTCTATATATAAAACGAGTAATTTTCTTCATCGCGAATAGCATCCCGTAATCTCATCGCTTCACGGCTTTATGCATCGAAAAATATACGGGATTAAAACAAAGAAGTCCGTCACGTTAAGGAACTAAATTCTCATCGCGGACTATGCCTACTCGCAAGTATCTTCTTCCTCCTTCTTCGTCCAGTCTTGGCATTCAATATAAACCACCGAAACCTATACCCGCGTGTCGTTTGCTTCACCACAAAAGACGACAACGACGAGAACGACGATAAAGGAGAAGGAGAAGAAGAAGAATAAGAATAAGGAGAAGGAGAGAAGAAGCGTACGAAGGAAGAAAGAAAAGAGCACGGAGGCTCGATCTCGGTGGAAAGGAAATGGAACCCACTCGAGTGCCATTGTTGCCGCCACCGCCATCGCCTCGCTCTTTTTCAAAACCGAGATTGGGCTATACAGCTTACACGTACATATATATACACCCAATACTATATATATATATGTGCCAGTAGCAGAGGGAGAAAGAATGGATGTACGGATAAATTCGCGTTGCAGCGGCAACAGCGGTGGCGGCAGCAGCTTCCGAGAAGTGGAAAAAAAGGGAGGAAAGCGAGTGCGCGATGGGAAATTGGGCCGACCTCGATTAGAGCTTCCAAGCTTTTCGGAACAACGAGGTATAGGAGAAGCTGCCTGGGTAGGAGGATGAGGGAAGGGCAGCCGTTCCATACGTATATATATATATATATACACGGATTTTAAGCCGATCTCTCTCTGTGCGCAGTGCAGGAGCGATTTGCCGCCGCTGAAGCGTAGATGTTTCGGACGCTTCCTACTCTTTCTCCTCCCTCTCCTCCACTGCAGTCGGAGTTTTCGCGAAATTACAGCTTCTGCGCGCACCGCCGCTTTCATGCCCGCGAGTGTCCTGTATACATATATCTATAATGCACTTTTACCATTTCTCGCTATTACGAGGGAGATGGATGCGCAGCTTCGAGAGAGATTTTTCGCGCATAGAATTTATCGAGGTGTATTAAGCGCCATGTCCGCCGGGGGGATTATTTTTCCCGCGGTGGAATCAATCGATCCGTACGATTGAATTTGCATTGGTAATTGTTCGCTTGTGGAACAGTGAGTCACATTTATAGTCGCCAGGATGTATATAATACGAACCAAATGGTAGACGCTACCAACCGTATATAAGAATTCTTTCGTTTCAACATTATAACCCTATACACAGTACATATTAACTGTCATTACGATCTCTAGCGGTGCGGACTCAACAACATGGCTAGACCACGTTTCACAACTGCACATCGTCCGCAATGACATAAGAGCGAAAACCGAATAAAGTTTTCGCAAAAGAACAAGTCGGCGGCGACGGAAAAATCTCGGCGGTCGCTTGGCAGGCTCTCTGCGAAACAAGTAGACTGCACACAGAGAGGATCACCTACCGCGCGCTACTCCCGACAAATGTGTCACCGGTGCGTTTACAAGCCAACAGCGGTGGCACCGGCAGCAGCAGCGGAAACTCTTTTTCTTGTAACGTACTGCTGCACGGCTCAACCCCCTTCAGTCCCTCCTCTCTTCTGGTCTCCCCTGGACGTAAACCGCGGCCAACGTCGGGGACGCGAGAGCGACGGGCGGGCAGCAGCAGCACAGAGAGAGGGAGAGCGCACAGCTCAGCGGGCGTAAATTACAGTTTGCGTTTTGCGGTCGCGGCTTTGCGCGAAAGACAGAGAGAGAGAGGGAGTGAGTGCAGTGGATGGGCTCTCGGTCCGCGGTCGAAAAACCGCAGCCGAAAGGTCGTCGCTCCAACGTGACCAGGGCAAGAAGCGCGTTGGAACGAATGTCTAGGCCTCCTCTCTTTTTGCGATGGCTTTTCGCTGGATCGTATCGGCTTATATACTCTATCGTTGGATAGGTCGTTTAATTGTTGTGGAGTATAGCAACGGAGAATTTCGATTGTCGACGAGAATAATTTGTGAAAATGCATTCCTTGCCACAGGATTTATATGGAAGGATCTTTTCCGTTGAGATGATGCGGAAGAACCAGTAGACCGTGTAATATGGTTCGCGCGAAACTATTAGCAGGGATCTACATTTATGCAAACACATTTATGTACCAATAAAAATGTAGTAAAATTCTGTTCATCAAGAGTTAAGCGATCGGAATCCAATAGAAAAGATTAAAAACTGTACAATCCCACGAGAGTCGTAAAGAACCATCATCAATTTCCATGTGACAGTAGCACTGCGGTCACACCCACAATATCAGCTATATAACCAAATACAATTAGTATTTTACAGCCCCACTGGTATTAATGGATTAGCAAAAAGAAAACGAATATCTCAGATCATTAACGATCGTAAACACATAACCACTATACCAATTCTCTAAAAGTGTTCCTCGACTCCGCAACACAACAAGCACGACTTCCTTCGCTGACCCACCTATCCTTTAACACCGCATAGTCGACCTGTGCGCGCAAGCCCACATAGTACGACTAGAAAACGACAAAAAACCATAAAAAAAAAAAAAAAAGCAGAGTCGTCTACCGTGACGCAGGAGCGCACGGGGAAGAGAAAGAAATATGGCGATTCGGGCGGCTTCCGACACCGGATGGACGCACCACTGCCGAGCTACCATAACACACATACGCACACACACTGTTTCTTTCTTTTTTTACCGCGCGCACCCAGATATATATATATATATATATATACGCCACGCATTTGGCTTCTGCCGAAAATTACCCCAAGAGCCGGGACTTTTACCTGGTCTTTCCCACGAGACGATTGCATCAACGACTTCTTCTTCTTTTTCAACGGGCGCTACCTACTTTATCGCGGCGGCGGCTCTCCGGGTCTTCATTAAGCGCTTGCCGACTCTCTGCCGACGTCGCTGCGTTAAAGATGTGCGCGAGAGATACTTTTTTTTTCCCGTGCGTGCGTACGTGCGCGCGAGGGTGTTTATGCAGGAGATCGTCGCGTCGTTTTATGGTTCGATTAGATAAGCGGATCCCTGTCGACGCGATACACGCTCTCTTTTTCGGTGCCGACTGTATAAGCAACGGATATTGTTTATATATTTATTGCCGATCTTTTGATTCTCACGCTCTTCTATTCCAATCTATATTTGCGTCGAGTGTATGCTTATTAAAGAAAACCGTGTGTATATGAAAATGAATAATGGTATATAGTCCGTGTCCAAATTACGTTATATTAGAGGTGCAATAAAATGCAAATGTACTTTTCGGTGGGATTAAATTACAATGAATCGCTTATCCGTATATACCATCTTCCGATGCACAGATAAGGGCACCCGGTGTATATACCCACCAACAGAGAGAGAGAAAGAGAGAGACAATGATTTATTACCGTAATTTCGGGAATTGTGGTATGGGAAACTTTCTTAATCATCCCCGGATATTTTCGAAAACTGAAATAACTGCTTACACCATAGCATTAATAAACACAGCTATTTGTAACTTACATTAAGTTATCATTCAAAACTTTCGATGATATTATAAAAATGCTAATTGAATGTCTTTCTTTCTGTTTCAGGTAAGTCCATTTCATTATCTTCCGAAATACTGCGTCCATCGCCAACAACGATCAGTGAGTATACGACGCGAAAAAAGCCAAATCTCGAATTAGCTCCTAAAAGCTCAATAATTCTGCAAAGGCCGCACAAAGAGGCGCAGCGGCGCGCTTTTGTGTCCGCAACGTGTATTACATACATATATATATACATATATAACCTTAATGCATCGCTCCACTCGAACCCGAATAAATCCAGCGGCGATGCGGCACAAAAAAGTATCAAATATTTTTTCGGCAAAACACACACGCGCGGAGGATGGCGATAAAATTTTTCGTGGGCGGGCCACACACACATATATATATACATACACACGTGTGTGTTTGCGCATATTCAAACTATATACCAGGGGATAGGGCTGCAGGCGAAGGACGAAGAATAAAGCGCTCGTCTTGCATTCATAAATCCCGACGACCCCTTTCTATTCTACCTCTCTCTCTCTCTCTCTCTCTCTCTCTCTCTTTCTCTCTCGCGATATCAGCGTAACATTTTTCTCGCGTCCGTTCTTTATTTTCTCCGGATGTATTTAGTGCCCCGGATAAACCCGACCGCGCGCAGCTCGCGCCCCGTAATCTCGCACCGGTACAAAGCCGTGTTGCTGATTCCGCAAAGCTCTTTTTTCTCTCTCTCTCTCTCTCTCTCTCTCTCTCACTCGCGTATGTATTTGTTTATTTATTCGCACGCGCGCGTGTGTGTGTTTTTGTTTGCTTTTGCAGGGGAGGGAAGGAAAAGAAGCGCGCGCGAAGGAAGCGACACAGCGTCGGAGGTGCGCGGGAATTATAAATCTGAAAAATTTGCCAGATTAATCGTGGGCTTTTGCGCGGCTGCGGGCAGGAAACGCGCGAGTGTGAAGAATGCTTGGTGGTCTTCAACCCGTCACCTTTTATTAATGCGACAGGCCGTAACGATTTCGAATATTCCCGTTGTTGTTGTATTTTTGTATTTCCGCGTAATATACTTGGACGTGTCAAGTAGGGGCGAAACGATCGTGCTTAAATCCAGCTTACGTCAGGCGAATTGTTTGCCGAGCTGTGTATATACAATAACAGCGCTTTATCAATTTCAATTTGAGCTCGTCGGGTACCGCATATTTATATACAGTTATAATTGCCGCGGCGGAACATTCGAAAACAAAAAGTACAAACGACACTCGAGAGAAGGCAATCGATATAGGATTGCTTCACGCGCGAATAGCGCGATAAAGTGTGGTCGTCGTCGAGTAGTAATCGTCGGCCGGCAAAACCCAAGCGCTGTACACAGCCATTCCGATAACCGAGGCTGTGTGGAAGGCAAAAAGGTATACACACCGCAGCGACAAAGACAAACCTATACACACCCACGTATAGGATAGAGACAGTTGAGTTCCGACAAAGGGAAAGAGGCTGGGGTTACGTTACTCCATCGCGTTCCGCGGCATTTCTCTTGTACAAATTCGAGTTGGCCCCGTCGCGTCGATGCTCGTCATCGTCGCCGTTGTCGTTGTCGGTAACCGGAGATCCTCTCACCGTCTCCTCTCCAGCAGCATTCCACGGACGGGGGCCGCGAGCGGGCGCCAAAAAGTGATATCGACCGCGTGCTTACGCTCTATCGGATCGAGCTAATTAAGTCTCGGGTGCTCTTTTGTGCCACGCACCGATCGGACGCGCCTATAAGCGCTCACTGATCCCAATTAATTATTGTCCTGCGATGAAGGATCCGTTGGGATGTGACTTTTAGGAGGTGGGAGATGCGTAAAACTAATTGAGAGAATTTTTCTATGGGAGAATTGAACGAGGCGATGTGTTTTTGTCTATCTGAGCTTCTTTTTTCTTTTTTTTTTTAAATTTGAATAATAGGGGTCGTACGATTTTTTGGGCTTCTTGGTTGAGGCATCGATTGGCGTGCGCTCTGGTAAACGGGAATATTTGAGTGGTGCAAGGCGGGTAATAACTGCGGTTCGTTAAAAATGCGGTTACAGAAAAAGATGCTTCGCCGATATCTGACAATGGATAATGAAGTTATCTTAATTGTTTTGTTGCTATGAAATTAATATGGTAGATTTATTAAATTAGTATATTGCTTTCATTATTAATATCTAATATTGTAAAATTTATAATATATTTTAAAACAATATATCGGTATTTTTTTAATAAACACACTTTTCATGTACAACTTTACATCCGAATATTTTAATAATTATATTAATTCTAGATACACGGGAATTAGTTGCATGTATTTCAATATCGATTTTCACTCATATTGGAATGTAACAACAAAATTTAATAATCCTAATTATATCGCTTTATACTCGTAATCAACAAAACCCTCAAATTGTTACATAAATTTGATAAATAAAATCGAATCCTCGGCAAGATCAATTCAGCAATCCAATGGACTCTCGACTTCAGCTCTCACACATTCTCTCGACTCCTCGATAAATTATACCGAGTAAACGCTGCTGATTTTACAAAAACAACTTCTTCCTTATGCATTCCCAGCGTCTGAGAGGGGGGAAATGATTCTCTCTCTTTCTCTGTGTTTCTCGGTGCAGGAGAAAAAGTTCGATAACAAAATGCGGATGTAAAATTATTCAAACGTCTCTCTCTTGAAAAATCTTACCGAGACAAATCGAGTTAGTCTTCTTTCTCTCTCTCTCTCTCTCTCTCTCTCGCAGTCGTTCCCTCTTATTTTTCTCCGTTCCGCTCGACCCTCAGAAGAGTCACGATCCCACCGACGGTATAAGGACTATTTCCGATTCGAGTTTGGCCGGAGATTTGAAGAATATGAAAAATATAAGAGTGAGATTAAGAGAAAGAGAGGGGTGGGGGGGTTTGTAATAACTCGTTAAACGAACCGTGGAACATCCAAATCTGCGAAGCAAATACTTTAAGGATGTGTATTATGCTCGAGCGTGGAAATATCCTTGAGCGTAGGAATTCGTGTCGCGGAATTCAAGTGCATATACTTTGGGATGCTTTTTTACTTCTCTCCCTCGCTTCTCTTCGATCGTGAATGTACTTACTCTTGTTTGTTCCCAACTTTCAGTCTCCCTCTTTTTCTGCCTCATTTTAGCAGAACTTCTTCTCGTCGTAATTTAACGACGTAATATTCAACTCATTTATGCGAAAGCTGATTTTTTCACATCTTCAATGGCTTCCTCTATACGAGATTTTCAAATTAAACAAAGAATTTCGCTCAATGGACTCCTCGCTGTCTAATTAATCATCTCAACGCTGCATTGCTAATTCTTCAAAGCCCATCAATCATCCCAATCTTTTATCTTACGCACATCCAAACCTCAAACATCCTATCGAAACAAAGCACTAAAAATGCACGGCAATCAATCGAATCCTTCCTCGAGCCCCCAGCAGGTATCGCGTTTAGAAGAGCAAAAATTAAACTGTACAACAGTAGCAGTAGCAGCCAGACTAATTTTCGCCAACAAACCAAACGGTCAGCAATCGAAATTCCAGCTTTACACAGAGAGAAAGAGAGAGAGAGAGAGAGAGAGAGAGAGAGAGAGAGAGAGAGAGAGAGATGCAGAGGCGAAAGAAAAAGGAAACACATAAGCCGATAGCAAACGGCGATTCGCATTTCGCGCTAGAACAAAAGCAAGCAGCTCACTCGCGCACGAAGCCCGTACAAATGTAAACGCGGCCTGTGCTTCCCTATCCCCTTCCCCCATCTCCAGCTGTAGTATACAGCCACCCTCAAACAAGGTCGCGTGCATCGGTTTTCACCTCCCCCCTCCCCCTTTATACCATATATATATATATATATACCTTTCCATCCATTGTGTATTTGCTTTGCCGGGTATTCGCGCGTGTGCGTGTGTATGTGTATCTCTATATGTAGGGTTCAGGGGTCAAGCGCACATGCGCGTAACGAAAAGGGACCCGATCATCTCGAACGTTACCATGAATTATTTCCATTTATTATATCGGTTTGTGGGCCCCGAGGTCCATTTCGTTACGCGCGACAGATGAATGTCAAAATAGAGGAGAATCGCTTTTGAGGGATTAATGATATGCAATTTTGGTGGATGGGGTGGGTCAGCGTTGAATGTATGCGAGGGATGTGTTATCTGTGTATGTGTTTGTAGGGGGCCGATTGATTTCTGCATTTATATGATGGAGAGAGACACGTGGATTGTATACGATTCGGCGTTAGCGCAGTGGACAGAAATCACTCGCTACTGTTTGCCCTTTGTTCGGTGGATAATTATTATTACTTTGTATTCTGCTTAGAGGCTTGTTTTCTGTGAATTGGTCTTGCGGATGTTTTTCTTTTTTTTTTGCGGAAATTATTAATACTCGATTCAACTAGATCAAATAGATAATAATCATACAGTACGGTTCATAATAGATTGAATGTTAGCGTGTACTTATCAACGTCCGAGGATTTTAAATTATTCAGTCTTTTCGCAATTCTCATAATTCGGCTATTTAATACTTGGTACTCTTGTAAAACTTCTATACTAAGCTTATTTTTTGCCCTTAATAGGATACGTATTTTTCATTTTCGACTCTTCCTATATTTAAAAAATTTTTCAAAGACGTTTTGCCGAAAGCTTAAGCTATACGCGAAGACTCCAGCTTAACGCATCCGGAAACGATTTATTAATTCGCAGAGAAACTCTTTTCCTAAGTGCAATCCGCTCGACTAGACAGAAAAAGACCTCGGCAGATGTAGGTAAAAAGAAGCTGTATACAGCATAAACCACACGTCATAATCACTCGCCGTATCCATAATCCTTTAATGACTCGCGGATCACGGGGAAAATACTCCATGGCGAACGTACGATGTCTGGCATGGCTGCGCGAATCGCTCGTTCGAACGCACTTATAATCTCGCAACGGCGGCGGCAGTTTGTCAAAAGCTACACAGCGACGGTGGCGACGGCGACGAGTAAAATTGGAGAGAGAGAGAGAGAGAGCGCGAATCCGAAAAGAGCAACGGTCCAACGACCGATGCGTTCCTGAATTATGCACGCGCAGGGAGTCGCGAGGCAAAACTTTTCGACCTCTCGCCCGCTGTACGCGTACATGCATATATACAGAACCGCAGCGAGCAAGATAGATTATGCGTGAATTATTAAATGTCGCGGGAGGGGGGGGGGGG